>CM035355.1:371861-418850 GCA_020137815.1 Hormiphora californensis
TACCGAATCAGGAAATACTGGTCCTGATTGGCTGATAACCAGTCACATGACCATAATACTTTTTACTTTGTTTGGTCGGTTCTTCCTGCCCTGCCTAACAGTAAACTCTCTCCAGGGTGTTTGGTCCATTTCCAGCGGCCCGCTGTTACATTCTCTGGGCTCCCCTGGCAGTAGGACCTCATCTTTACTCAATGGGTCCTTTAAATGTCCTTTGGATTACAATGAAAAAAAAAAACAAAAGGAGACGCCCCTAAACTACTGAAGCACCGAGGATAACCAACTGACTGCCATGGCGGTAAGCAGAATAAATTAAGAACTAAAAACCCTACTAATATTTGTAGAGGACTTGAATCATGAAATTCTCCTCACTGCTGCGCCTCCAAAGGCGTTTGCTCTTAGTGCGATTCTCGGGACTGGTTTGGATTTTTGGTTTCTTTGTTCTTTCAACAAACCAATTATACCTATCTGAATGCGCTCTTCATGCTTTACATTCCTCAGTTGCCCACAGGTTGTTTTTAATGTTATTTCTCTTTACTGTTGATCTGGTAGAACCACGGGACAGTTTAGTGTTTATTTGGCAGCGAAACCATTTTCAATTGAATGATCACCCACTCTCCCTTGTAACGCAGTTACCCCTTCCCTTGCCGGCGGGAAGTGTGACTGTCTTCGAACTCCCCCTACAGCTATGTACCTGATCCAATCCCCTCACGCGTCTTGATCGCATGACACGATCGCACCCTCCAGGGTATCAATGACCTGGATAATTCATGGAGCTTGGAACAAGGAGTTTCGCAAGACTGGAGGAAGAGTGGAATGCTCGAGCACAACTACGTGCAATCTCCCCATGATGTCAACCACCATCAATACACCATCCCAAAACACTTACCTAGAAACCTCTCGAACTTTCTGTTTGAAACTGTTCACTGTAAATCTGCCAACAAAGCGACTCACCGAATACAAGCCCAGAGGAGGTTGAAACAGGGACTGTGTGTCTACTGTGGGACTTAAACTCTTGGACGTTTTCCCATAAAAACTCCACAGATAAACATATATGTGAGCATTCGAAACAAGCCATTTGATCTAAGACAATTTCGAGGATAATAACACTTTTTTGCTATTTGACAATTCCATATTATTATTGTTCCTTTTTGAATGTTAGTTCCTCAACAAATGAATCTGCTGTGGTTCTGTGTACTAGCATAAAATAGCATCTCCAAAGTAAACCGTGTGGAGAGACGGTGCATTGCATTGCATTGTCATGGGGCAGACCGCGAATTAGGTATACCCATTGATTTTCTGAGCGTGCCCGGCGACCCGATCTTTTCAAAGTATGGATGTGATGAGAGTAGAGAGGAAGAAAAACGCTAGAACATAAAACGAAAGATCATTCCAACCATCATTGCATGTGGATATTTTCCATCTCTGAAGAGAAAAGTACCTTGCAAAAAAGTACACCAATATGGCTGAAAATATGGCCTGGTGTGTTCTGACGCGAAGTCTAAAAACCCAAAGTCCAAAAGCGACTTGAAAAGCACTGTGAAAGGGGTCTGCAGAGTGCAGTGGCACATGTCAAAAACTCGACACAGCCTTTCTTTCCTCACCATTTAAAACCGACAACACCTCACAGTTTTGGCTCAATCTAAAGTTTTATCTGTCGAAATATCAAGCAAGCCCTACGCCCAACCCCACCCTACCTAGCCCTAACCCTAACCCCACTTTAGCCCTACCCTAAAAACACCGTGATTGTGGACCTCAAAACATCGGGCCCGTTTTACGATCTGGGTGTTTGGAGCCTGTTTTAGCAGGTGCGCGCCTCCAAAAATTTGATTCACTAAAAATGGCTCTAACCGCCAAACCACTCACAACCGTTTTGGCTGATTCCAAAGTTTCTGTGTAGGGCAATATCAGGCCTAACTCCCAACCCAACCCCAACCCAACCCTACACCCTACTTTATAGGGCCCTAACTACTCTAAACACCTTTGTCGCACTCTCCCAAAACACCCAATTTTAACAGCTGGCCCAAAACTCGGAAAACGTTAAAATCTGGGTGCCTTCCTTGCTAACAATTGTCATCGATTTTGGGCGGTCTCGAGACGTTGTTAGTGCTGTTGTTAGGGTCGGGTAGGGTTTTGTTTGGGTTATCGGTTAGGGCTAAATCGATTCTCTTCAGATAGTTATACGGCACCAATTTATCCCAAAGTTCCACAACAATTAATTATATAACTTCGTCCCGCTCTGTACACCATACCTAATAAAGTGATACAAGGCTGAAGGTGAAAATATTACATTTCACATCAGCGTGTCCTAAAGCGGTTTAATACAAACTTAGAGACAGTGAATAACCAATCCTAGTAGCATTAGATTCACAAAATACGAGGAACAATGGGTTATAGGACAACAGGTAACACTAACAAAACAACGAGACAACATAAAAACCAGATTAAACAGAATACACAATCCACGACGCAAAACACACCATCAGCAGTCAATACAAAACGTTTAATACCAAAAAACATACTCACCCGGTACAAACCATTCACACAGACAACACAGACAAATCACAAACACATACACACAGATTCGGTAATAACATAAATAAATTAGCTTGTCTTCAAACACCCTCACTGAGAAGTCCTTTGACAAGAACCGTGTTATTTACTACTCACATCGGCTGGTGGTCTGTCTCGTGGCTAAGCCGTTTGAAAAAAGTCGGTCTGGAATAAAAGTGTACTCTTTTTTGGTAGCGCGCGCTGTAAACTCGGCTGAAAGGCACCCAGATAATAATCTTGGCCTATGCTACAAAGGCCGCCGCGGAAACCGCGCGCACTTGGGGTCTGCAGCTGCAGCCAATTATAAATCGCGTCGCGCCAAAACATCCAGATTTTCACGTTTGCTGTGAAAGAGATTTTATTTAATTTTTTCTGGCATGTAAATGTAAGCGAAACAACACGAACTGGCTTGCGTTCCCCGTAACGTTTCGCGCATGTGAATCTCTCCGGTGAGAGTCGTCAGATGCCGCAACGAATGCCCGACGCGCAGCCAGTTCGTTGTTGTTTTCGCTTACACTTTATAATTCTATTTTGCGGGTTATGTGGGGGTAAATGGGGTGCGCGGCGTCGTTTGTTTCGATTTGCCGTCTGAAGAGCCGTGCGCGTTTTTAGATTTTTGGAAAATTTTATATTTTTTTTTCGATTTGAATTCCTAGCTCAATTTGAACCTTTGGGCATGGCGCTGGCAGCCCCAATGTGCGCGCGTTTCCACGGCTTTTAGGGCCAGACATAGGCAAATTTGACCAGACTTTTTAACAAAAGGTGCATTTTTTAAAAAAGTGTGGCATTGTTGTTTTGACTTTGTTTTTCAAGAACGACTTCCAACCACATAAAGACCTTCGGAAGGCGATTTATGATCTCTCCCGTCATTGATAGAGTAAAAATGTCCAAGCAAAGAACAGTCCTATGGTAATGGCGATGATGATGATGATGATTGGGTTTGTTCCTTGACCGTCAGGCCCTATTTGGAATTCTGGCAAAAAGAGTGCATTTATGGCGTCTGGGAGTACTAAACTTTGGCAGTTACTATACAATTGATGAAAGAGTGTTGAGTTGGAGGTGTTATGTGAATAAAAGGTTTGTTCTAGGTATGGCTTCAAGCCACGGCATCTCTTTTCATTTCCTTCCCCCTTTCCTGTCAGCACGGTCTACTGACAAGTGTCAAAATGGGTAATGGGCTACCAAAACGAATTTCTATTACACCAAATCCCTGCAGGAGTACCTCTACTATTAAAATGTGGCCACCAAACCGGGCACCGAGATTACGATGGTGTGTTATCCACAGTCACACTGAGTGTTCGACTACCACATGCGGCAATGGTACCAGTCCCACTTCTCCGGTTGACCTCAATCTGAGTTCTCCATGATAGGTTATGTGTGTTATGCGTACAGCTACCCCAAGCGCCACCTACCCCTCCTTCCCTTCCCTTCCCTTCCCTTCCCTTCCTTCCTTCTTGCCCTTCCCTTCCCTTCCCTTCCCTTCCCTTCCCTCCTCGTCCCTTCCTTCATTCCCTTCCCTTCCTCTTCCCTTCCCTCCCTTCCCTCCCTTCCCTTCCCTTCCCTCGTCCCTTCCCTTCCCTTCCCATTCCCTTCCCTTCCCTTCCCTTCCCTTCCCCTTCCCTTCCCTTCCCTTCCCTTCCCTCCCTTCCCTTCCCTTCCCTTCCCTCCCCTTCCCTTCCCTTCCCTTCCTCCCTTCCCTTCCCGTCCCTTCCCTTCCCTTCCCTTTCCCTCTCCCTCCGTTCCCTTCCCTGCCCTTCCTCTCCTTCCCGTCTCCCTTCCCTTCCCTTCCTCCTTCCCTTCCCTTCCCTTTCCCTTCCTGTCCTTCCCTTCCGTTCCCGTCCCTTCCCTTTCCCTTCCCTTCCCTTCCTTCCCTTCCCTTCCCTTCCCTTCCCTTCCCTTCCCTTCCTCTCCTATCCTCCCTTCCGCTTCCTTCCGCTTCCTTCGCCTTCTTCCCTTCTCTTCCCCCCCTTCTCTTCCCTTCTCGCTCTGTCTCTCCCTTTCTCTGTGCCCTTCTCTTCCTTCTCGTTCCCTCTCTTCCTTCTCTGGCTCCGTCTTCTTGTCCCTTCTCTCCCCTTCTTCTTCCCTTCTGCTTTCTGTCTCACCTTCTCTCCCTTCTCTTCCCTTTCTCTTCCCCTTCTCTTCCCTTCGCTTCTCTTCCCTTCTTTCTTTCTCGTTGCCTTCTGCTTTCTTCTTTCTCGTCTCTTCCACGTTTCTCTTCTCGATCTTCTCTATTTTTCCTTCTCTTCCCGTTCGTTCCTTCTCTTTCCGCCCTCTCATTCTTTTTTTACTCTCCTTCTTTGCGTCTTTGCTTCACTGGAATCTTCCTCCACCTTCTCTTCTCGGTCCTTTCTTCCTTCTTTGATATTCCTCATCTATGGGTACTTAATGCCTTCCTTCTTTCCGTACCTTCTAGATCCGGTGGTTTCGAAGTTTGTCACTCTTCCTTCTTCATTCTTTCTGATCGTCTTAGTTCTGTCCTCTCTTCCAATCCTAGCCTTCTCTCTTACTCTTGCCCTTCGCGCCCTTGGATCTTCCTTTCTACCCCTCGACTGACTTAATTACGATCTCTTACTTCGGCCTTCTCTGCTTGTCGTCCTTCCTCTTCTTGTATCCCTGCCTAGTGTATGGCATTACCCCCGATCGAAGGCAATACAAAGCGATACGTCTTGCTAGACTCTTCATTTCTATATACTCCGAATCTTAATAGTCTAAGTCCTCCCATAACTCGTGTCTGTACTCTTCCCTCTCTCCCTTCTCGGTCCAGTATACTTATTCATCATTGCTCATCGAATGACACTTCCATTCTTCTAATAGCCGGATACGTGTCTCTTCCACTGTGACTTCCGGGGTACTCACATTTTAGTCCCATCATTCGTCTTGGCCTCCATCAGTTCTCTATCTCTGCGATTCCAGCGTTGCAAATTCTCTAGACGGATATTTCCTCGTTCCATCAGGTCTCTCTCGTGGTGTCGTTCATCAGTGACTATCGATGTGATCATCTTGCCTCGTTTCTGGTTTCTGTTCAGTAAGTCAGTCAATCCTTCTCGTTGATCATCAGTTTTCCACCCAGAGATTACTATGGCGTATGGCACCCTAATCCTGTGCCCATCTCGGACATTCTTCTGCATGTAGGCCTGCTTTGCTGCACTACCTGTAGTCTGTGGGTATTCGCGTGAAATCGGGGGCGCTTAGATAGTCTAGTAACTCGGTGAGCAGATGTCTCCGTTCTCCCTTTCATTTCTGAGGCTTCCTAGTTCATTCAAGGATTGTCCTGGAACCCCTGTCTTGTAACGTCTGCCAGAACTGATTGTCTACAGAATTGATGGTCTGTAGTTGCCCTGATGCTAGTTCTCTAGTATGTTCCCAGGCGTCCCTTATCTCGTGTATCCAATTCCGATCACATTGCACGTTAGATCGAGTCACATGGCAATGCTCGTTCTCTTTGCCTCTGGCGCATCGCTTCTAAATAGCATTTTCTGCTTTGACCACAGGGTAGTGGCACCTTCTATCTAGCCGAACTTCTCGTTCTCTGACCTATCTACTTTCTCCTTTCGGGTGGCTTACCCGTTCTCTTGCTTCTTGAACGGCTTTGATGACCTGCTGGTATCTTCCTTTTATCCCCGTGTCGCAAATGACTCATTCTTTCCTGTGAGTTCTCTTGCTTTCTTCCTTCTCTAGTTCCCTTCATCTGCTCTTGTCGTCCTTATCCTTGCCTTCTCCCTTCTCTTGCTTCTCAACTTATCTGAGCTTCCTCCTCCTTCTTCCCTTCTCTTTCCGCTTCTCTTCCCTTCTCTTCCTCCTAATCATTCTCCCTAAATTCTCCCTAAATTCTCCCTAAATCCTCCCAAATTTATCCCTAATTTATTCCTAATTTATTCCTAATTTATCCCTAATTTAATCCCTAATTCTCCTATTCTCCCTACAATTCTCCCCTAAATTCTCCCTAAATTCTCCCTAATTTCTCCCTAATTTATTCCTAATTTATTCCTAATTTATATCCCTAATTTATCCTTGCCTTGTTCGACCCTCCCTCCCCCCGCCAAAAAAACAAATTCTCCCTAATTCTCCTAAATTCACCTAAATCTCCCTAAATTCTCCCTTAGTTATCCCAATATTTACCTAATTTATTCCTAATTTATCCTAATTTATCCCTAATTCCCCTAAATTCTCCCTAAATTCTCCCTAAATTCTCCCTAATTTATTCCTAATTTATTCCTAATTTATCCCTAATTTATCCCTAATTTATCCCTAATTTATCCCTAATTTATCCTTGCCTTGTTCGACCCTCCCTCCCTTATAAAATAAAATAAAAAGGTTTGAACAAAACAAATTTATCCCTAAATTCTCCCTAAATTCTCCCTAAATTCTTCCTAAACTCTCCCTAAATTCTCCCTAAATTCTCCCTAAATTCTCCCTAAATTCTCTCTAATTTATCCCTAATTTATTCCTAATTTATCCCTAATTTCCCCTAATTTCTCCCTAATTTCTCCCTAATTTCCCCTAATTTGGTAACTTCTTCTGTTATTGTAACCCCTAATCCCCAATTCCCTTTTTAGGTGTGATTGGAGGAGTGATGACTGTAATCCTTTAAATTGTTGGACAGGAAAACACAGCTATATATACCGCAAAGTGATGGAGCACATCTTGGTCCAGATAGATCAGCCATCGGGTGTATCTTTTGCCCAGCTTATTACACTGTTTACTTCAATGGACTATTTTTTAATTTTTATAAATGTGTGGTGGGGGGAGGGCTCCCGTATTAAAACCTTATTTCCGAGAGTGCTCGGATGTACATTAATAAATACGCTCTCTGTCGCCAAAAGTACACTGTGCTATAAGGCACTTAAAACAACCAATTACTTCAGTAGTGTCCTCTCTCTCAGTCTTCCTCTGAACCCTCGAGGTGAAAGAGTGACACTCCTCGCCATGGAAAAAGATAATCTCAAGCGAATTTAACTCACAATCTTTGTATCTTTGTTCCGCAAGAAGCGGGAGAATTCTCTCTTGTATATAAATGATGATGTTTTAAATTGTTTATGTTTTAATATATTTGCAGTGTTTACCATTTTATTATCCATATCAGTTTAAGTTATTGGTAAACAAATACAAAGAATAGTGTCGTTGAATAATTAAAACATGTGTGTAGATAAATCTGTCTTTCTCTCTGTCTCTCCCTACCCCTCTACCTCTCCTCTCTCACCCTCTTACTCGATTTCTATCTCCATCAAACATGTTTTAAACTGTGAGTTTGATATCGGATTACTGAAAACCTTGGAAATGGTCATGAAATGAGGAAGAAATTATCAAACATGATTTAGACTATAATTGCCAGTGCTCTGTCTGGGTGAAATCTGTCCAAAATGAGGTCTACTTACCTTGCGCGCGATATTCATAGGTCTTGCGCGTGATGAAAGTAAGCATTGTTATCGTTCTAAAAAGACGCGCCTCCATGCAAAGTGCCCTAGGCTCAAAAGCCTAATTTGGAACCTATTTTGATCAAATTTTAAACTGTATCTTGTGAACACATGAATTTAAAACACTAAGGTTTTTACTAGACTCAAATCCGATCTATCAATCAGAAATGAGAGGCATTTGTCCGTTTAACTGGCAAACAGGGGTTTAATTGGCTTCATTAGTCATTTGACCCGGGTACAAACACTTTTTGAAAAAAATTTTTCCACATGCTGTTCATAAACTGCCCTTCTTCACTTCTGAATAGGTCACAAAAACGTGCCTTTTTGGGGGGGTATTTTCCCCACTAGGTGTTTAGCTCGCGGAACTGTCTATAAAATGTAACACGCGATTTAAAAATAAGAAAACGACGCAGTTTTACGCCGCGCAAATTTGAAAATATGGCTCGGCGGTGTGTTTTTGACACGAAGCGAAGTCTTGGCATGCGCTGCAGACCCCAAGTGCGCGCGTTTTCCACGGCTTCTTTAGGGCCTGTAGCATAGGCCAAAGCGAAGTCTAAAAAACCCGGCCAGCGTTAAAATCTGGGTGTTTTGGGAGTGCTGACAAACGGTTTTTAGGGTTAGGGCTAAAGTAGGGTTAGGGTTAGGGTTGGGGTTAGGCCTTGACATTCCCTACCAGAAAAACTTTGAATCAGCCAAAACGGTTGAGTGGTTTGGCGGTTAGAGCCATTTTAGTGAATCAACTTTTTTGGCAACGCGCACCTGTAAACAGGCCTCCAAACACCCAGATCGTAACGGCGCCCTAAAAACCCTAAACCCTTTTTTAAAAGTCCAAAATTGAAACTTAAAAGGCGCTGCGACAAACTCGACAGCATTTTTGACCTCAAAATTTGAGGTATCTCATCAGGGGGTTTAGCGATGACTGCGGAAAGTTTCACATAACCAAAATGGAGACCTTTTTAGCTTGGGTGTTTGTGCGGGAAAGACGGAAGTGAACTATGAATCGCTTTCCAATATGCCATTACCCCCGTACTCCGCAACTTATTTGGGTTAGTTAATGATGTACTCGATACTATTAGCCAAAGGAGCTTGTTCGGCAGATGGTTCGAAGCAAAGGCGGAATCGCGGGTCATTTTTATCTAAATTCTAAATTCTAATTTCTAATCATTTATCCAGCTTAGTTGTAAATGTTGTTATGATATTCAAAAGTAGGATCCTTCAAATTTCTTATCTTGGACGATACACGCTTTCCACAAGACCAAATCCCAGACGTCCATCGCCCCTGAAATCCGTCAAACATTCAAGCCGAAATGAGATCTTCAGCTCTGGCAAAGGGATGGAGAGTAAAATGTTACAAAAACTGCACACTGGTTCAAAAATTGCCAGTGCCGTCTTTCTGCCTCAATTTGCTCTTAACTTGACCATCGGTGTGCCTTACTTGGATTATTTCCACTACAGCACTGTGCCAGCACTGATCATATGTGGCTTGTTCACACATCCCTTCTCCGTTTACCTCGGCTCATGGACGGTCAAGGAGCTCAACTGTGATCCGGGAATGAAAACTGTTTCCATGGTAACCCACGCTGGTAACAGTTATCCTGACATTCCTGTAACAGCCTGCCAGTTCAGCGCCGCCAAAAACAGTTTAACGATAGACAACAATGTATTCAACTTCCACAAAACAGGTGTGTTTGTTCCAACAAGACTGAAACTCTTCGAGCAGAGGGCATCGTCGGGCAGTGTCCCACACTCCATCGATATTTCGACACTGACAATTGTACAGCAAATGTTCAACATGCAGTATTGGTACATGGTAGCGGGGACATGTCTCGTTCTCGCTCTCACGTATCTATACTCCGGGTACACAGACGGGCTTTACGTGTGGTGGAATGTATCCAGTTTTATGCAAATGAAAGTGCTCGGGTTTAGCACCCTCGAGGACAAGTTGAGTCATTTAAAGTTGGAAAAAAATGCCGCAGAAGTAGAATGAGTTTCTTGTCTAATTATTTATTTGCTGTGAAGTGATTTGTAAGTTATTGAAAAGTTTTTTGCTCAAGTTGTTGTTAGATTTAACTGTTATCACACTGTTAATTGTTACCTTACCTTCTCTTTAATCCCTCATTATTATCCCAGAATGGACACTGTCTGTGTATCAGCGTCCTGTATCTCTACAACTATCATTGCCTTTCTCGCCTACAAACTATCCCAAAAACCAAAACCTTCCCCTCCTCAACATCCCTCTACGGAGGCACTGTTCTTCCCTGATCGAGGTATCCAATGTCCCTACTACAAAACCTCACGAGGCTGCCTCAACACCTCCTGTGAGTACCTCCATGAACCTCTCTCCCTGCCGCGGTTGTGCGAGATTCTCCGCTCAGCACAACACACCCTTGACGTGTGTATGTTTGTTATATCATCCCCTGAACTCATGAGTCTCCTCGTGCAGATCAAGGAGAGGGGTGTTAGGGTGAGATGTATCTGTAATGCAGAGGATATTGACGGACTTCAGCCTATCAGATCAGCAGGGATCCCTTTCCGGTTTGACCGATCTGACTACCTCATGCACAACAAGTTTGTCGTGATTGATTCCCGGGCGGTAACCACGGGATCGTACAACTTTTCTCGGGGAAACGGGAACAGAGAGAATGTGATTATCAGTTATACTAGGAATGTTATTGATGCGTACCAGGCTGAGTTTGAGGAAATGTGGCAGTTGTACAGTGGGAACGATTTTAGATATAACTGTTTTAAAGAGAAAGTGTACAGGTAGTCGTTGGTTGCATTCGGACATACATTTTCAGTTTGTACCAGTTCATCTGCAATGTTTGCATGCAGTAACATGTTACATGAAACTCCCTTTTTAACCTTTTTCACGAGTTATATTGTATTTTATCTCAATTATGTTTCATTTTATAATTTTCAATGGAGTTTTTGGTTGTCTGCTTCTATGCGTTTTAAATCTGTATTACCATTCGATTTACTGTGATTAACCCCCAATTTCTTGTCCTTAGACCATGAAAACTCGACGAGCCAGAAAAAAGGCATACCTGAAGGCAAAGAAAAAAGCGAAGAAAGCCATATCTACAGCCCCCAATGTGACGCCAAGAGCGAGAGCGGAGCGGAGAGAGGAGAAGCGAGAGAGAGAGAGAGGAGAGAGCGAGAGAGCGGAGAGAGAGGGGGGAAGAGAGAGGGGAGGAGAGCAGATAGAGAGAGGGAGAGAGAGAGAGAGGAGGATGAAGGGGAGAGAGGAAAGGAGAGGCAGCAGAGAGAGAGAGAGAAGCGAGAGAGCCGAGAGAGAGAAGAGAGAGAGAGAGAGAAGAGAGGAGAGGGGACGAGAGAGGAGAGAGAGAAGAGAGAGAGGAAAGAGAGAGCGGCAGAGAGGAGAGAAAGTGAGAGAGCAGAAGGAGGAGAAGAGAAGAGAGAGGAGAGCAGTCGAGGAAGAGAAGAGAGAGAGAGAGTAGACGAGAGAGAGAGAGATGTAGAGAGAGAGAGAGGACGAGAGAGATGAGAGAGAGGAGCAGCGAGAGAGAGAGAGAGAGAGAGAGAGAGCGAGAAGAGAGAGAGATGAGAGAGAGATGGAAGAGAGGAGAAGAGAGCGATAGAGGAGAAGAGAGAGAGAGAGAGCGAGAGAGAGAGAGAGAGAGAGCGAGCGAGAGAGCGAGAGGAGCGCGAGAGAGAGAGCAGAGAGCATAGAGCGAGAGAGCGCTCGATAGCGCTCGCTCTCGCGATCTAGCGAGATTAGAGGAGATATCGACTCTTCTCGTCTCGCGGCAGCTCATCTCGCTTCAGCGCTCTAGCCTCCGAGATATCGCTATATCTGCTAGATCTCTCTCTCTCACTCCATACTTTGAAAGATAGGGTGCCCGGGCACGCTTACGAAATATCCAATTCCAATTCTAATTCGCGGTTCGCCCCTGACAATGCAAATGCATGCACCGTCTCTCACACGGTTTATTGGAGATGCTATTTTATTGCTAGCTACACAGAATCCAAGATAACTATTATTTCGTGACGGAACTAATTATATCAATTAAAGGAACAATGATAATATGAATTGTACAAATAGCAAAAAAGTGTTATTTATCCGAAATTTTCTTAGATCAAAATGGCTTGTTTCATGCTTCACATAATGTTTATCTGTGTAGTTTTTATGGAAAACCCGTCCCAAGAGTTTAAGTCCCACAGTTAGACACACAGTCCTTTTTCAACCCTCCTCTGGGCTTGTATTCGGCGAGTCGCTTGTTGGCAGATTTACAGTTGAAAGTTTCCTAACAGAAGTTCGAAGGTTTCTAGTGTAAGTGTTTGATGGTGTGTTGATGGTGGTTGACATCATGGGGAATGATGCAGTTGTGCTCGAGCCATTCACTCTCTTCCTCCAGTTCTTGATCAACTCCTTGTTCAGAGCTCCATGCATTATCAGGATCATGATACCCTGTGAGGGTGGATCAGTGTCAAGCGACTCAAGACGGTGAGGGTGGATCAGTTAATAGCTGTAGGGGGAGGAGTGGGTATCGAAGGGGGAGGAATGGGTATCGAAGACACTTCACACTTTGATACCCTGTGAGGGTGGATCAGTGTCAAGAGACTCAAGACGGTGAGGGTGGATCAGTTAATAGCTGTAGGGGGAGTATCGAAGACACTTCACACTTCGCGCGCCGGCAAGGCAGGGCTAACTTCGTTACCAATGGGAGGAGTGGGTTATCATTCAATTGAAAAATGGTACATGCTAATAACACTGAACTGTCCCGTGGTCTACCAGATCAACAGTAAAGAAATAACATTACATACCTGTGGGGCAACTGAGAGAATGTAAAGCCATCGAAGAGCCGCATTCAGATAGGTATAATTGGTTGTTGCAAGAACAAAGAAACCAAAAATCCAACCAGTCCCGAGAATCGCACTAAGAGCAAACGCCTTTTGGAGGCGCAGCTGAGGAGGAAATTTCATGGTTTCAAGTCCTCTAAATATATAAAGTCGGATTTTTTGAAGTTGTCACCCCCCTCTTCGTGCGCGGGATGTTTTTGCGTGTCACATCACATGTTAACGTGTGGTGTGCGCGTCAAAATTGATAAATTTCATATGCGCGGTCATTTTGGGGTGACAACTTCAAAAAATCCGACTTTAGTAGGGTTTTAAGGGTACACCTCGGCAAAATTTTTGTCGAGTGCCCGCTTAGCTCTCCATATGGGGTTGTAGGGCATACCAAGCCGACCTCAAATATGCAATTTTAGCCCTTAACTCGAATTCATATTTTTGCTACAGCCCCTCAAAGTTTGACCCTAAAAACCGGTTTTTAAGGTCCCTAAATTTTATTTTTAGGGCTAGAAAGCTGAAAATTTAGGGATTCATAGAGGATACCAAGGTGTATAGCTCAAATAGAAATTTTTTGAAATGGAGCTCAATTTTTTGTCTGAGACTATTTTACTTTTTTTGACTTTGAGGCCATATTTGGACATGTTCCTATGGACCGTTAAGGCTCAAAATTGGATATTTGGTGCTCCTAACAATTGTCAAAGTAGCCACAAATTTTCAGGAGGTCCGAATTTAAAATGTGGCTTACAGGTTTCTTTTTGTAAAGCACATATTTTAGGAAAACTTAAAATGGCTATATCTCAAAAACGGTAGGTCCTAGCGATCTAATTTTGTGCTAAATCGATTCAGCGGGTCCGATTTTGGGGGGGTCGTCTCATAGACATTTTGCTCTAAGTCTAACCGTTTTTTCAGAAATCGTATTTTAAGATTTGAACATGTTTAGCAGAAATAGGTAAGATTAGCTCTAGCTAGAAGCATTTCTGCTAAACATGTACAAACCTTAAAATACGATTTCTGAAAAAACGGTTAGACTTAGAGCAAAATGTCTATGAGACGACCCCCCCAAAATCGGACCCGCTGAATCGATTTAGCACAAAATTAGATCGCTAGGACCTACCGTTTTTGAGATATAGCCATTTTAAGTTTTCTTAAAATATGTGCTTTACAAAAAGAAACCTGTAGGCCACATTTTAAATTCGGACCTCCTGAAAATTTGTGGCTACTTTGACAATTGTTAGGAGCACCAAATATCCAATTTGAGCCTTAACGGTCCATAGGAACATGTCCAAATATGGCCTCAAAGTCAAAAAAAGTAAAATAGTCTCAGACAAAAAATTGAGCTCCATTTCAAAAAATTTCTGTTTGAGCTATACACCTTGGTATCCTCTATGAATCCCTAAATTTTCAGCTTTCTAGCCCTAAAAATAAAATTTAGGGACCTTAAAAATCGGTTTTTAGGGTCAAACTTTGAGGGGCTGTAGCAAAAATATGAATTCGAGTTAAGGGCTAAAATTGCATATTTGAGGTCGGCTTGGTATGCCCTACAACCCCATATGGAGAGCTAAGCGGGCACTCGACAAAAATTTTGCCGAGGTGTACCCTTAATTCTTAATTTATTCTGCTTACCGCCATGGCCGTCAGTTGGTTATCCTCTGTTGCGTTCAGCTGTACCGGGGCTTTCTTTGTTTTCATTGTAATCCAAAGGACATTAAGAAGGACCCATTGGGTAAAGATGAGTCCTACTGCCAGGGGAGCCCAGAATGTAACAGCGGCCGCTGGAAACTGGACAAAACACCTGGAGAGAGTTACTGTTAGTGCAGGGCAGGAAGAACCGACCAAAACAAGTAAACAACCAATCAAAACTCGTTATTTAGGTCATGTGACTGGTTATCAGCCAATCAGGGACCAGTATTTCCTGATTCGGTCGGTTCCTGGTGCAGGGATGAACTTGAGGTGCAGTGATCTACTTACGTTTTTCCGTTTGCATACTCCATGCGCTTCCAGGCGACACCAATTATTGGGAAAACAAGGGGAACTCCCCAGGCGCAAGCATTCCATTTCTGGAAGTATTTACTGGTATAGTGCGGAAAGATTATCATAAGGCTGGACCGCATGTTCCAAGCCTCTAGAACCATCCAAGCCAACTGACACAACCAGAGATAGTTGGTCAGCAGTGCAACCTGGGATGTTATTTCTTGTGAAGACTATTTTGCAACTACAATATATATGTTGATTGATCAGTTTGACACGTACTGTGAGACACCCAGGGCTAACGTCATTGTCGTCAGGTGAGGTGAACCGGTCCATTATTAGGAAGATTATGATGGCTAGGACGAGAGAGCAAGCCAACATTAAGTTCAACCGGATGGGCTTCTTTTTCATTAACACCCTGATGGTGGAAGATAATATTGTAGTTAGTTGGAGGATGTACTGCAGTTCTTAATTGAATTTTAGTACATACTGCTAAATCGCCGTTTTTTTATAAAAGAAAGGTACGATTATGGTAATTGTATTGGTACAGTTAAAAAGTGGATGATATCGTTGAAAGTGTTGATATATTACTTATTCGGAGCAAAGAGTAGGAGGAGAACAACAAGACTGACCAGACTAACTACCAGAAAGACGGTCGATGTTATAATCTCCCCACTCGGGTAATCTACTTCTATACTCTGAAATTGACATTACTGATGTTAGTTTTGAACTATAAGTATGTGGGATGCTCCCACGTTGAGTTTTTGTCTTAAAACTGGGCATATACATTTGGTATGCTAATTGCTTAACCACATACCATCATAACAGCGAAGCTAGTAAGGTGGGTGCAAGTACATTGGACCTCTTGGGTGCCCTCCGTAATGCCATTATCCACTGTGTCACACCCATCTTTTAACCATCTCTCACTCTCCCCTGTGAGATTAGATAGCAACATTGTTAATCGAATAAGGTGCTCGATCAATTGATGTGTCGAGTAGGCCTGGGGACCCAACTGAATCTTGTAGTTATGTGCTCAATTTTATCACCACATATTTCTTACCATCGTAATATTGGCATGTTACACTGGGCTTGAGGATGAGTTTTCGTTCAATGCCATTCACAATCCTCTTCTCGATTTCTGTCCTCTAAATAGTGGACTATTTATTATTTAAACCGAATCGAACACGACCCTCCTTCTTGTTTTGTTGCTAGGCAATCTCCTTCCTGACTCGTTACTTACGTTAACTCTGTACTTCAGAACGACAGATTCCCCATTCGTAAGTTGTCTCTTCACACGATCCTTACTGTACACATTCACCTCTCCTATCACTCCAGTGACTGATATCACGTTGCTCTGGGTAGAAAATAAAGCAATCAAATTTTTACCGTCAGAGAATTAGTTGGGAGCTTATATAGCATGATAATGCTGTAGTGTAATTGTAAGTAGTATGGAACGTAATGGAGAATGGAGATATAATTGTGTCTAGAAACATCTAGTTTCATAATATACAGGGGCGTCGACACGGGTTGGGGCCAGGTATGGCAGCCGGTGCGAAGCACCGGTATTATATGTGGCATACAAATATGCGACCGGAGCGCCCGAAGGGCGCGTAGGGAGCTCCGGCAGGGGGTTTGGGGGGCGCAGCCCCCCAACCGGGGTCCAGGGGCGGGAGCCTCTGGTGGGGGTCTAGGGGGCGAAGCCCCGGGAAAATTTTTTGGTCTAAGCAAGCATTTTAAAGCATTTTCCCAATAACTAATTGTAATATTTTGAACAATCTTTCCCTGTATTTTAGACTGATATCACCAGCGAACGTATACAATAGCAGTATTTATCTCCCTTTTTTCTTTTCCCTTTTTGGGAAGCCCCTCAGCCGGGGTCCAGGAGGCGAGGGCCTCTGAATCAAAGTCTGATGGAGGTCTAGGGGGCGAAGCCCCCGGAAAAATTGTTTAAGCAAGCATTTTAAAGCATTTTCCAGAGAAATTCACCTTTGCCTGGGAATTCCAGGTATGGCGGCCGCCATACCTGCCATACCCGTGTCGACGCCCCTGATATAGCCCTCCCTATAACACTCCCTATAACACTACCCCTTACTACCACACACCACCCCCAGCATGATGAGAAAGGGGCAGCTCCGACAATGGTGTAGCAGTGTGTTCTAATCGCTTATTCCGTATAAGGTAAATACGATTGACAATGGTCCCCCGCCCTGTTTTGGCATGATCGCCACCACAGCAGAGAGAAAATACACACACACTCTATTTCTGTGTGCTTGCAGTGTGTGTTTGAAAAATACTGCACCCCACCCTACTATTCTTCCAATTTCACGTTGTCAATTCACTGCTTTTTGTTTTGCTTACCTCTTCCTTTTTCAAGTTCAAATCCTCAGCAATGATATCGTATTTATCCTCCCAGTCGAGTCCGTACAGAGGTGTATCAGTAGTTGACTGATAGTTAGGGTACATAGAGTCAATGGTGGAGACTTCCACTGAGATGGCATCCTTACTACTTGACTTCACAGACGCCTATCATTTGGGAATGTTGATATTTGTTAGTCATATGGAGCCTCACTGACACAATTTATTTGGATACTCGTAGTCGTGAGGTAGCTCTGTGCTGCAGCCTGCAGTTTCTAATCTATCACCATACATATAATAAAACGATAGAGTGCAGTGTACCTCGAAAAAGACTGCCGGTTTATCATCGAAAAGGCCCTCACTCTCTATGTCTGCAGTCTCTAGATTCTTGTCATTGCCACTAAGGGAGATTACCAATACGGACTCCGATGTTGATGGTGACCCCGTGACTGCTGCAATCGCTGAAAGGGTTTGACATCATCAACATATTGTTCTTTTCGTTTTGAATTAAAAAATTAGATTTAAAATAAATAAGATTTAAAATTAGATTATGGTCGCTATCATGGTCACTATACCTACCAAGTGCTTCTGTCTTGACGAACGATTCAGAAGAGTTCTTTTCTTGAGCTCGTATTACCATTGATTGTGCAAGCGAATTAGTAGCCTCACGAACTCTGAAATATCATTTTGTTTGTACACATGTGTAATTGGAGGATATCTTAACAAATGTCAATAATATTGACACTCGAGCACGTAATGAAATTATACTCATGGCATCACTAACACGTCACACCTCATAGAACACATGTCACAGTACACTCTAGCAGGCTTGATGCTTTCTTTCGCATTGATTCCACTTTATAAGGAACAACTTTAGTTTTATAGTAGGACTCACTTAAATTCTCTCTTACCCTGCTGCTGCCTCGACGATTCTTTCTTCAAATTCGTCTTCACTTTCCAAGTTTGAAACTTTTATGATTTTGTTAGCCGTGTTTGCCAGGTTTTGAATTGTCTGTGTGAGGAAATAGGTGATCATTGTAAATCATAATTCCGAATGTATGCAAACAAAGAACGTGTACTTAGTTACCATGGTAACCAATGAACATACCTCATCAGTTAGATCGCTAGTAAGGTTGTTTGAGATTTGCTTGATAACATCAGCCGTATTCTCTACATCAGTACTACTCATTTTCGTAGTATCAACATCAGATATTTCTTGAGAGATCGTGTTTTGGTTGTCATCCGTCAGGGTTTCATCGACTTCCTTTTGAAATATACCGTTTATAAAAGGTTTCATGCAATTATTACTCTTAACGATACAAAATCTCTCTTATAGTCCTACACTTAAATCGGCTGGGCCTACAGCTGGGGAGAGTGTGTGTAGAGCTCAATTACCTTCAGGATATTCTTAATTTCACCAGAAACTTCAGTTTGGCATTCGGTGAAGTCTGTTGGGAGGAACCCTTTACCTTCAACAGGGTCCAATGGGCATAGTTTTCTCGCCATTTTCTCATTCTGATTAGGATTTGAAGAATGAAGGATCACTTGATTATTTCATCTGCTCTAATCAGAGGTAAACACCAGTGATAAAAACTAGGTCGCTGCTACTGGTATATTTGTGACTACCATTATTTATTAGTGCAGATAGGGCTAGTTATGATGGACTCACATTGTAGGCACACGGTAGAGTAACTTCGTTTCCAGGAACTGCTTTTGGCCAAGTATAGTTTCCATACTTTGTATTTAAATCCTTGTCCGCTTCGCACGCTATACGGTGATAGGGGAGGTAAGATATGAAGAAACTATCTGTTTCTCAGTGTCTTAGGGTATGTCGATAACTAAACACCCAGGATTTTTGATCAGCTAATAATTAACTACGGTATGATAACTCTCAGAGTATCGTTATGATACATGTCGCCATGCCTATAATCCCCATCATGGTATGACCCCATGGCGCAAGCTTCTCTATTATAGATCCCATATTGGCTGCTATTGTACCATCTCATCAAATTAGATATCTATTGTGACAACATGGAGCAATATGTATAGTTCTTACCAGGGACATCATGGAGCAATATATATAGTTCTTACCAGGGACATCCCCAGCAGCACAGAGGGGTTCCTCTTCATTGCCAGAGCAACTTGCACACTCCGTAGATCCTTCCTCAGCAGTGAACTCACCCTCTGGACAATTCTCACACTGCACTTGACCTGTCCAACATTTGGATTTGTTATGCATGTGAACGTCGAACTAAATTCTGGTATAGGTAGGGGTGGTAAGCCACCTGATCCCGATACAAGGGTGTGATATATGGCATTATTATTATTATAGTGACGTAACCATTAACCAGCTGCTATACCATCCCCCAATTTACAATTATATTTATTGAGGCTTTACCTTTTTTAGGCTGGTATTGGTTGACCGGACAATCAGAACATTCGCTGACAATCCCATTAGCACTATTGAATGTTCCCACTGGGCACTTTAGTATGTCAGAACCACTGTTATAGTATCCTGGTGAAACAGTTAAACTGCCTGAGAGAATATAGTAAGATGTCATTTTAAGGTCGGACTACCTGCGTCCTGCACAATTCAGGGGATAATAATACTGCTGCATTATATTGAATGCTTTGGTAAACAACTTACTGAATTCGTTCGCCAGGACAAACAGCTTCTTCAGTGCGAATGCCATGTTAACTTTTAGTGTAATTACAGCCACGGAGCTGGTTGCAGAACTAGACTGACAATTGTAAATATATTGTTCATCAGAAATTTTATCCGGAGAACAAGTTGTTGTTTTTTCATCGCTTGTCTTCGTTTTGATCTCCTATTGTATGTTATGGGGTTATTAGCGGTGTATATTAACATTAAACATATACTACAACTGTTTACTGTGAACAAGGAACGTGTCACCCAAATTATGTGTATTTACAGCACTCGACTCATACAGTTCACTGTCATCCTCAATGAATAGTTTTACATTGTAGTTGATGAAAGTTTGAAAATATATTTTCACTAATTTACTTCTATATCGTTAGTTATATTAGCTAGTAAGGGCTTGATAAATTAATAATTATTGGTGTTTGGAAAGGAGAAAATAATTCAAGAGAGCGGAGAATAAGAGATGTATTAGACGGAGGAGGGTTGGCCAGGTGTGTTGGGGATGGGCAAAATATGAGCAGGTGTGGCTGATGCTACACACGACTATGTGAGTGTGTACCTCTGTATATAACACAGCAGAGAGAGAGAGAGAGAGAGAGAGAGAGAGAGAGAGAGAGAGAGAGAGAGAGAGAGAGAGAGAGAGAGAGAGAGAAAATAATATTTGCATACGATTGAGAACAGATCGGCGAAAACGGCGCGGTGGTGGTGAAACGGTGAACCTTGCATTAGTCTATAGCCTATAGTTCTTACCAAGGGGTAACTTTCAGTGGCTTGTTTCTTTTTAATAGGTAAAACCGGTTCCGTTAGTGATAGTGGTGGAGTGGTGACTGCTTCATCAAGTTCAGTCACTCCATCCGAGATTTTCTTTTTTCTATCTTCAGTCGCTTGTTCCGATCCTGTAAAAACAGTTTGGTTTTGAACTAGTACATGAGGGTTTCTGATCTCGTTGTTGCTGGCTTACCTATTACAATGACTCTGTGGATAGTGAGTTTCTGGTTTGATAAATCACCAGACGAATATACCCCGGACTTCAGACCATACACATCGTCACTTTTTGTTTTACTAAACAGCTGAGGATAAGAAAGTGATATAGACATTGTTTAGAATTTATCCTCGCTGATCAATACTAGGATTAATACTATATTATAGTATTAGGCTTACAGCATCGTCCGTGTCACCAAGATCACTAAAAGTGCTTGATGTTGCTATTTGTTCCTCTGAGGAGAGAGTCGAGCCAAGACAGTTGGTCGAATCTGTTTCCTTGAGGCACTGGGAACATTTTGATTTTCCAGCGGTAGAAAACGTGAAATAATCACATGATTTGCACTCCGTGGCACCTAAGAAGTTCATGGATTACATAGGTAAATCATCAATGTTTACTGTTTACATTTATATGTCAAGTTGTCCGCCAATTAGTTAATACATTGTCTAAACTAGCCGAATTACATCATTTAAGAGGATCACAGTCTATCAGGTATCAAGCCTTATATCTTACCAGCCTCATCGCTATAGGTGTTTGCGGGGCAATCAAGACATCCCCCAGTAGTGCTGTTAAGGTATTGACCCGGCTTGCAATTGTTTTCTGAAAAGAAATACACAGTAAATTGATGATCTCCATATTTAGTTTGGAAAACAACTCTCCTTTGTGTATGCACCCAACATCCCCCAACTACAACTTCTGCTTTAAAAGGATACGGTGAACGTAATCATTATCGTAAACCTCAAATATTCATGGTCATGGCTATAATAAAACATATGACTAAGTATGCAATGTAGCCCATGGATAGGACCTGTGTGTGCTCATGCGAAAGACATTTTATCCTGAGCAGGGCACTTTTTCTCAACCCTCGTCGTGAGAGAGGTTTTTTTTAATTTAAAAATATAAGTCTCTGAACAAGTCTACACGCAGCGTGTAACAAATCAATACACACAACTTCAAGTGATCTCGGTGCAAGAAGTCACACACTGTTGTTGTTTATGTTATTCATGTGTAAAAGCAATCTACACTCTGCAACGTAGAAGAAAGCAAGAAGCTAGGCCAGTCGACATGTGAACATAGTCGATAACCTAGAGCCACACACATGTGTGTGCGTGGGTGTGTAACAGCGTATGTCGTAGTGTAGTGTGTTCTTGAATGTGCAAGATAATTTAACGGTTTTTGCTTCCACATGCCATTATGCCAACATGCCAACAAACTGGCTTTTGATCAATGATCAAACCTAAACAAAACACAAACTTGACCCTCTTTGGGTTTTTTAAATTTTGCACGGTCGAATCTCTGATAAGATACAGAAATATGATCTTGGAATATTCCCAAAGTCTGAAAGCTGAGACATGAGTCTTTTAAAATTGGCCATGTGCAGCAAGAATAATCAATAGGTATTTGGGATACCAGGGAAAAGGCAGCTTCATGAAGCTTCACAAACAAAGCAAACCCAAACGAAAATGGACAGAAATCTAAAAGTATATAATTATGTCCCCCAAAACAAAACCACTTCGTATATGCAGCTTTCACACACTTTTAGCATATCACACAACTGTTCACACGTCACACACAGCTCTGTTCACACATATGACTGTTTACACACTGTACTTACTTATGTCACACTTGGTTCCGAAAATACCAGGATAACAGTCACACTTCCCCTCGTAGGTTGAACAGTTGTGACGCTGCGAACCTGTCTCGTGGCATCCACAATCTGGGGGGGGGGGGTCAATGTAACATGGTAACTTACCAACACATTCCCTAGTAACCATGGTAACTTACCAACACACTCTCTAGTAACCATGGTAACTTACCAACACACTCCCTAGTAACCATGTTAACCATGGTAACTTACCAACACACTTCCTAGTAACGGGATCCAGATATGCATGGTTATATCTGCACCCGTCACACGTTCTCCCCTCGTATCGTGTCCTTCCGGGAATACACTCACACTGTCCAGTTACCTAGAGGGATGGGGTTCATGTGGAGCTGTCACACAAAAAGTTGGGTAACGCGTTACTTATCACGCGTTAGATGAGTACCGCGTTAGATGAGGTATACCTGGTCACATTTCTTGCTCTTGTTGATTGTTCCCCATGGGTTGCAGTTACACGGCTTGCATCCTTCACCACTGTTGATGCCATAGGTATCACCCTGACAGAGAAAAATGTTAATTTGAGAGCAGGCTCTCAACACACAAATGATTGATCTCCTCCCGTTTTATCTTACCTCGCATTGAGAACAGTCCCGTCCAGTAACACTGTCCAGACAGAAGCATTGTCCGGTCAGGTTGTCACATGTTGAGTTAACACTTCCACCCTCATAGCAACCACATACTGAGAGAGTCAGATAGTGTGATTACAGGGTGTTGCTAAGTAATTGAACCACCTCATTATTTTCACGAGGAACTCTGGAAATTTTCAGGTCTGCTGCATCGTGACCTGTTTCTAAACAACTAGAGCCCAACGTTATCAATAGTAACAACGGCTGATACAAACGAATTCGTGACACGAATTTCATGTGTTGAAAAATCAATTTTCGCCCTTTTGAGATACTTTTACCCCATAATTCGGCCTATTTCTCAAAAAATTTCAAATCTCTTGGGATCTTTAGAAAGAGGGGATCAAGCTGTTTCCAAAGAGCTATAAAGTTTCAATATATATTAAAAAGGCAGATGCTTGGTAGTGATAGTCTTGAGTCAACATTTGCACGTGCAGGTTTAGAGGTGGAGTGGGAGGGGGATAGGGGACATCAGGGGTTTGCAAGGGGGGGGTGGGGGTTATCATGGTGACAAATGGTGACAAATGGTGACTCATCTGACCATTTAGGGTATGTCACCATCACCATTTGTCACCATTTATCTCCATTTGTTACCATTTGTCTCCATTTGTCTCCATTTTTTGACGAAATATGCGGATTTCGGCAGAATTTCTTTAAAATTTTTAAAGAAATTTGATAAAAATTTTTAATTTCTTTAGACCGATATATTTGTTTATAAGTTGTTAACATGGTCATTCCGGATCGGCTAGTAGTGTTTTGGACCGCTAAAACTTCCCGAAAGTCACGTTGAGGGTGTACCTCCCTCGCACAACACATAAAAGCGCAATTAACTACCTGTGACCCCTTAATTACATCCAATCGACTTGAAACTTGGTAGAAGTGTCCCCCAGTGTCCCATAACATCATATTATGTCCCATAACATCATATTATGGCTGTAGGGAACTCCAGACAGAATGGTGACAAATGGTGACTTGTCTCAAAATTTTGGTCATGTCACCATCACCATTTGTCACCATATGTCACCATTTGTCACCATTTGTCACCATGAATCATGATTACCCCCCCTTTGCACGTGCAAATTGAGTTCTTGATCAATATTGAAACTTTATTGCTCGATCCCATCTTTCTAAAGATCCCAGGAAATTTGAAATTGGTTAAGAAATGGCCGAGTTATGACTTAAAACGTCTCAAAATCGAGCAAAAATTGATTTTTCACCACATGAATCCCTTTGCATCAGCTGTTGTTGCTATTGAGAACGGTGGGTCGGCAGGGAGGTCATTCGGCAGGGAGGGTGGGATATGGGGGTATAATGTCCTACGTGCCGACGAGATTGGGATGAGATCGCCGTCGGCACGTAGGACATTATACCCCTATTTTCTGCCCTCCCTGCCGACGGACCTCCCTACCGATCGGCAGGGAGGGCCGTCGGCAGGGAGGACATTTTACCCCTCCTTTTACCCTCTGTACCGACGATCGGCAGGGAGGACATTTTACCCCTCCTTTTACCCTCTGTACCGACGATCGGCAGGGAGGACATTTTACCCCTCCTTTTGCCCTCTGTACCGACGATCGGCAAGTAGGGCCGTCGGCAGGGAGGACATTTATCCCTCCTTTTCACCCTCACTACCGACGATCGGCAGGGAGGACATTTACCCCTCCTTTTCACCCTCTGTGCCGACGAAACCATAACCCAAACTTAGCCCAAACCATCGCCCTTATAACCATCACCCTAACCACCACCCTAACCACCGCCCTAACCACCACCCTAACCCTAACCCTAACCACCGCCCTAACCCTAACCCTAACCCTAACCCTAACCCTAACCCTAACCCTAACCCTAACCCTAACCCTAACCCTAAACCTTACCCTAACGATACTCAGAGGAACAATATACAGTGAACTCTTCGTATTTGGCCTGCCGGCCAAATTCTCGAGCTCACAGAAGGAGTGAAACGCCCTCCCTACCGATCGTCGGTACAGAGGGTAAAAGGAGGGGTGAAATATCCTCCCTGCCGATCGTCGGTACAGAGGGTGAATAGGAGGGGTAAATGTCCTCCCTGCCGAATACTCTCTCGGAGTGAGTTTTCGGCAGGGAGGGCGGAATATAGGGGTCAAATGTCCTACGTGCCGACGGCGATCTCATCCCAATCTCGTCGGCACGTAGGACATTATACCCCTATATCCCGCCCTCCCTGCCGAATGACCTCCCTGCCGACCCGTCGGCAGGGAGGTCCGTCGGCAGGGAGGGTGGGTACCCTCTAGTTACTCAAAAACTCAATGTGCACGTGCACGTCCCTACCATCGCCAGTTGAACCCCTATCAGCCCATCTGAGCTGCTGCACGTGCAAATCTTGAGTCATCACTACCAAGCATCTGCCTTTTTTAATATAGACTAGCGCACCCATTGGGTGCGCCTCAAGTAATGTATTTTTGATAACCCACCCGGCTTCGCCGGGTGGTTCTTTTCGCCCCTTTCAACGTCAATAACACGGTTGCCATGGCAACTGAATTGGTAACTATGGTGACTGGCATGTTAAAAGTTTTCGAAAATATTAACAAACTTCCACCGGAAGTTCAAAAAGTGTGAGCAACAGCTTTACAGCTTTGGTCACATGAAGTGTTTTATGAAGGAGCAGTCTGTCGCTTAGATACCGCTGAACGAACGACCATCACTTCGACGTTCATCTTCAAATTATAATAGAGACTAGCGCACCCACTGGGTGCGCCTCAAGTAAGGGCTGTTGACAACCGGCTCCGGGTGGCTATCTGGGGCGCTCTTTATTTACAATCTTGACGCCAAAATTATGGTTGCCATGGCAACTGTAACGGTAACTATGGGGACTGAACCCGGACTGAATTGTTAAAATTCATCCGAAAATATTCACAAACAACAACTTTACAGCTTTGGTCACATAAAGTTTTTTATGAAGGAGCAGACTGTAGTTTAGCAACGCACTGAACGAACGGCCACGACGTTCATCTCCAAATTATAATAGAGATTACCAATAAACTATTACCAATAATTACCAAACAACTATTGACTAATTCCCCCCTGTGTAGCAATGGAGATGGAGGACTGACCCCGTTACTAAAGAGCAGTATCCCGGATATCAGACTAAACATGGATAATGGAGGAACCCGACCAAATAAGGAATCCTTTGATCACATTTGCAAGGTAACAATTGGAACAAACACATACAGTCAACCATCATGCGAGATACCGGCTTACTCGCGGTAACTGTTTTAGCCTGGTAATTATAAAATATTCCAATTTGAACACCCTGTACCTAGAATACTATATGTTAATTAACATGACGAATTTGGGGGCGATACGGTTAGTTGATATCCGGTAAATCAAGCTTTGACTGTTATTATAAACTTGACAGAGAAAAAGGATCGGTTGATTGTTTATCTCTATTATAATTTGGAGATGAACGTCGTCGAAGTCGAAGTCGTTCATTCAGCGGTATCTACGCGACAGTGCTCCTTCATAAAACATTTTATGTGCACAAAGCTGTAAAGCTGTTGCTCACACTTTTGGAACTTCCACTGGAAGTTTGTTGATATTTTCGAATGAATTTTAACATGCCAGTCGTTTTATTGACGTTGAAAGGGGCGAAAAGTACCGCCCGGCGCAGCCGGGTGGGTTGTCAAAAAGCCCTTACTTGAGGCGCACCCGATGGGTGCGCTAGTGTTACATATATTGAATATATACCTGATACTGCCACGGCAGAGCTGTTAGTCAAGAATTCTTGTTCACCAAATACAAAGACACATGTGTAACTCCCGCTAAGGGATGCATCTAGATAGCCAATGACCAGTCTGGCGGTAGACTCTGATGTCGTGTATGAGAGACTGGTATAGATGCTTGTATCAACATCACCCCCTTCAAATAGCCACGTTGCAGACACATCCACTCCATCGGGTGCACGAGAGGCAACTGCAGTCAGGGTGAGAGAGTCTCCCTCGGACAGCCAGCCAAGATCATCCGCGGGCGAGGATATTATCACTGCAGGGGGCCGAATATGGGTTAAATTTGATTTGGTTTCTGATGCTGCATCACTGTATAGCGTGCACAAAAACACAGTCATACACGGTGTTCATTTTGGATCTTAACAAGCGTTGGGCTTCACCCAGAAAAAAGTTTGTAAGATTAGCTTATGAAACTTCATACTTGGACTATTCTTAGGGGAAACTCTAACTGAATGGCATCCCATTAATGGGATCCCATCAACAGTAAAACTCTAACTGATAATGGACCACAGTGATGGTTCTTTCCCTGTATTCTCTCTGTGTGCACGCCCGCGCCCGGGCATGCCCAATGTACTGCAGTGCCTACAGAGAGAATACAGAGAAAGAACCATCACTGTGGTCCATTATCAGTTAGAGTTTTACTGTTGATGGGATCCCATTAATGGGATGCCATTCAGTTAGAGTTTCCCCTAACACCAGGAACCTTGAATGAGGGTATAGACTATAGAATAGTCCAAGTATGAAGTTTCATAAGCTAATCTTGCAAACTTTTTCCTGGGTGAATCCCCCAGTGTCAAAGTTCGGGTATCCCGGGATCCTGGCTGCTAGTCAATTTTTTCGCCAAGATATCTAGTCAATTTTCTAAAATGGGAAATTATAGTGAGACTATGGTATATTTACTGTTGTAGCACATTTAAAAAAACAATGTAAATAGGGATGACAAACTTCAAATCACCATCTATGTATTTTCTCTAATTTACAGAACATTGTTTTCTCTGATTTTCACCAATCACCATCTCCATTCTTACATTTTCCATCAGTGGTGTAGTGGTTACACCATGGACTCTCACCCCGATCGTCTGGGTTCGAATCCGGATGGGGTGATTTGGCTTACTTTTTACTTTCATGATTTTTCTCTCTCTATATTCATTCTAGTGTGTTGTAACATGACACTGATATCATCACAATATCATAGAAGAACGCTCGTCAGTCGTCAGTGCATATATGTGTGAGATCTCTCATTGATGCCAGAATCTCTAGTCGGTAAAGAGGGAGCCTAGGAGGTATCCTGTGCTAGTCATGGATCCCGCCACGCATGATAAGCTAATTGCTGAAAAGTCATGCTTTGTAGACTAGAGATCCAAACATTTTATACAGCGCTGAATAGTGAAACTAGCACAAAGGGTTGTGGTCGAGTGGTACAAATCTCGCCTGCCAAGCGGGCGACGCGGGTTCGATCCCCGGGATTGACAAACATCCTAGACGTTTTTTTTAAATT
The DNA here is from genome assembly GCA_020137815.1 of Hormiphora californensis. Taxonomy (NCBI): domain Eukaryota; kingdom Metazoa; phylum Ctenophora; class Tentaculata; order Cydippida; family Pleurobrachiidae; genus Hormiphora; species Hormiphora californensis. Next base: position 400,144 of record CM035355.1, read on the forward strand.
TTTTAAAAGTGTAACCCTTTGTTACTAGGGTAAACCGGGGCAATTCGAACAACTGGGGCAATTCGAACATAGTACTGCCCGTCTCTCACCTAGTTAAGCTATCATAATGACGTCATCCTATCTCCAGAAGAAAACTGCTCGTTCGAGCCTGCCCGTTACCACTAAATAGGCTCTAGATCCGGTTTAAGTTGGTCAATTTCCGATTTGAAAAAACCAGCTGAAAGCTAATAATATCAGCTTTCAGATGGTATAAAAATTATTTAAATATTCGCATGTTTTCATTCCAAATTCTGGTAAATTAAGATTACCGGGGCAATTCGAACAACCGGGGCAATTCGAACATGGGCAATTTGGTTAACACACCGGGGCAATTTGGTTAACTCCCGGGCCAATGATGTGCAGTTCTTTGTACCACGTGATCACGCGTGATACCGGGGCAATTCGAACAAGAACGACCAGCGTGTAGATTGCGTGTAGATTACATTGTTCGAATTGCCCCCACCTCTAACAACACCAGGCGGGAATCTTCTTCTGGTGTTGTGAGGACGTTCACGTGACTCCCACGTGACGAAATAAAGCACTCCTATTGGTGTTGTCCGAATTGCCCCGGTACCATTTTTTCCGACCAAAATTTTTAAATTAGTTATTTAGTTAAGTAAATGATGGTCCCTAGAGTTGAAATTTATCTTATTTGAAAGATAAAATAATGAACTTTAATCCTATATAATTTTTTTCATTGTATCTTTTTTTAAATGGGAGTGAGAACCGATTAAGTAAAAAGTTAACCATTTTGCCCCGGTTTACCCTATACAATAATCTAGTTATTTAATCAATTTGTTGAAACTTAATTATTAGAAGAGAAATTTTTTTTCCTTCCTAGTCAAATTTTGTAAAAAAAATCACGACCCTAGTCGGATTGAGATACTTTGACACTGGGGTGAATCCCAACGCTTGTAAAGATCCAAAATTAACACCCTGTATCATGTAGTACCTAGGTGATACGCTGGAACATGGCGGGATGCAATGAACTATAAGCAGTCACAAATCTTGGTGATAGCAACAACTAACCGGGAGAAAATATCTCAATCTCAATCGAATCGGTGAAACCATCATAGTCTTCCAGTGTACAATTGTACACTCCATTACCATATGCATTCTCGTCAGACCGGATGGTTAACACGTGGTCCTGTGCATAGTTGATAACATCGCCGTCCACAGCTGAATCCCAAGCGGTGTCATTGTCACCCGTTAGGTTACCCGTAAAGGTAACATTGGACGAGTCTATCGTACCAGAAACAGTACATGTGAGGACAATGTCATCACCCTGGACGACAATATAACTCTCAGCCGTCAACTCAAGGTCCAAATCTAGAGGGTGGAGGAGTGGTAGTTAGATACAAAACTCCAATTAGTATAACCATTATATATACCTAGAATACTAATTACTATATATATTACTAAAAATGTAACAATTCTTGGCGTAATTAGACAATAGACTAGGACCGTGAAATGGGGGTAGCAGTGGGATTAGCGAAAATTAAAATCGCGAAAATAGTAAATTTTGATCGAATCGCGAAAATTAATTGCCTCGAAAATATTTAGTTTTACAGTAATGATATCTCTCACGTACAGGTGATGCTCGTGGGTGATTGTAGTGTGGGTAAAACATGCCTTTTGGTACGATTTAAAGATGGAGCATTCCTAGCAGCCAGCTATATTGCCACCGTCGGGATTGATTTCAGGGTATGTTTTTATATGATTTCAGTCTATACTGTCAGTATAACTACAGTCGGACCCCGATTTAGTGGCCCCCGATTTAGTGGCAGGATCCCCCCCCCCCGATATACGAAAATTAACATTATTTGAACCCGATTTAGTTGCACCCCAATTTAGTGCCAAGATTTTTTCCCTCGAGGATGCCACTAAATCGGGGTCCGACTGTATATTGTCAGTATAACTGTTAATTCACTAAATTAGTTAGCTATAAATAGATATTGTATATTCACTTTGAATGATGAAAACTCTTGTAATCTAGTTTTAAATAAATATGGCCATATGGTGAACGTCTTCATTCTGTAACATCTTCCACGAACTGAGATTCTTCATTCTTTAATAATCTCCTCTCTTTCAGTTCTCCTAATAATCTCCTCTCTTTCAGTCCAAGATAGTGAATCTAGATGGAACGAGAGTGAAATTACAGGTGCGTCCTAAACTGTGTGTAATGTGATGTCACTAAAGAGATGAATCTTTAATTATTCCCCATAATGTGAGATAAGATTATTATTTTCTAAGTTATTACCCCCCCCCTTTGGAGCGTGGTGAGAGAGGGTCGAGCAAGGCAAAGATAAGAGCGAGCAGTGACGTGTGTGTAAGTTTGTGTTAGGAATTGTTGAGTACCTAATACCTAATAAGTAGGGCAGATATGGCTGCCTTGCGCTCCAACACTAAATATTAATACAAAACTAATCCCTTTCTCACTCCTCCCTATCTCTTCACCAGATATTTGATACGGCGGGTCAGGAACGATTCAGAAGTCTAACCCACTCATACTATCGGGATGCACACGGTAACTACTATATTGGTTTCGGAGTTTCTTTAAGAATTTTGGTATCTTTAGAATGACTAGGACCAGTAAACACCCCAATACGATCCATATTATAAAGTCCGTCCCAGGAGGTGGACCAGGACTTGGTCCAGCTGTTGGAACTGTAAAGTGAGTGTGTGAGATCTGTGAGTTAGTCTACTGAAACACTGTGATAGGATACACACACACCAGTTCATACGCCACTACTAAATTCAGCTATTTCGACGGCAATACGTTTCGGCTCACTTACCCTCTACAATTGAAGTTGTCACTGTAGATAAAACTAGCCAAGTTAGTAGCATGCCCAGCTTCAGTAGAGAGGTCAGGAAGATTATGTGGAGGTCTTCCTAACCTAAAATTATCTTTGCATTACACACGATATAAAGTTTTCAGCTCGAACTTATCAGGCACCAGAACTATCGCAGGAAAAAACTTTATGAAAACCATGGGCGGCGGGGGGGGGGGGTCATTACGATCTGAGTGTTTATGGTGTACACCGCCAAAGTTAATTTTTTCCAACCTTTCACCCCAAACTCATGCACATGTGACTCCGGTCAGTTCTCATCTTGCCAATCCGTTTTCCGGGAACCCCTGGCCAAAGGACATTAAAATTCACATACCGACCAAGTTTCATATCGATTGGATAAGATTTTGGGTGGCTACGGTGAAAAATATCGTATTTTTGGCATTTTTAACTTTCCCGACGCGATTTACGACCCTTAAACATTGAGTTGCGGGAAATCGCCATCAAGTAAAATGAAGTTCAAACGATTCTCTTTCCCCACCATGGTGTTAGTTTTTTATTTAGAGCCGTTTTCAGGGTCTTAGAAGCGTTTGAAAAATGTAAGTCTTTTTGTCGCAATGACGTCACCCCGTGACGTCACTGCTGTAAAGATCGGATCAAAAATCTGAGCCCGTACTTACATCCGCCTTGGTCCAAGGTACCAGTGTACAAATTTTCAGGGGTCTAGCTCAAAAACTGTGGGAGGAGTTTGAAAAAAAATTATCGGACTGACTGACTAACATTATGGAATCACTGCGCTGGCAAGCGCAAAGGTGGCCCCATCCAACCCCCCGAAAAAAATTCCCCCAAAAAACGGCCCGCTTGCTCACAGCGTATATATAGTTATTTCATACTTTTAGCCCATTTTGGCACTTTTTGACACGCCATAACTCCGGAACCGGATGAGCTAGGAAGCTGAAATTTTGTACTCAGAAGCTTCTTGTAGACATCTATCGATGGTAAAAATTTCAAGTGGCTAGCTCATTTTGTTCAAAAGTTAAAACACCACCCCCAAAACAGAAAATTCAGTGTGGGGATAACTAGGTTGATACATATACATACATAGATAGATGTATAGACGCTTTATTACCTTCCGTTTGGTCCCAGTTTGAGACGAACCAGACATCGTACGACCTTAAACCAAGCGGCATTCGACAGATAATTGTCTTGTGCATGTACCCATTTGGGTGGCGACTCTCAATCTTACCTATGACGCGCGCAATGACGTCACGAGTGACATCATTGCGCGAGATCGACTAACTTTTTTCAAACGCCTCTAGCACCCTGAAGACGTGTTCCGATTTCTGATTTGACGAAAAAACGTTACCGGCAAATTGTCTGAACTTTCAGTTACTATATCGCGAATTTTCGTAGCTCATCATTTTGAGCCCTTCAATCGCGTCGGAAGTCAAAAATTTGACGAAAAATTCAGTAAAATGAACGTTTTTCGAGTAAAAACTCCCTTTCCTGACCACTGTGGTCAATGATACTTTACAAGCTCCTTCAGGGTATTCATTCAAAATATATTGTGATGCAATTACGTCGTTACGTCGTCACTAATTACGTCAGATGACGTCATAATGACGTCAAAATTACGATTTTCACAGAAATTCGTCTCGTTTCTCATATAACACATCATTTTGACAATTTTACATCATGAAATCCCCATGAAATAATGTCATACTGACATTAGAAACCAAAAAGGGACCTAAATTAAGCCAAAAACTAATTGGAATTAGTTGGCCGGAAAGGTGGCCCACTTACACCTTTGCCTGATGCCGGGTTTTATTTTAAAATGTATCAGGGATATAAGAGGTGAGTGAAATAGAGAAAGAGAAAGGGTGAGAGAGAGATTGAGATACCGACGTGACGTGAAGAGAATGACAGTTCGTGGTACCCGGTAGCAGCAAAAGGTGTAAGTGGGCCACCTTTCCGGCTAACTAATTCCAATTAGTTTTTGGCTTAATTTATTATATGGATTTATGAAACCTCCCATCCAACATCCCCCCTTTCTCTCTGTCTCTGTCTCTGCATCTACTATCTCTCTCTGAATCTCTCTCTGTCTCTGAATCTGTCTCTGTCTCTGAATCTGTCTCTGTCTCTGTTCCTGTACATTTTAAGTTTGATACTATTGATGAAGATGTGAATCGTATGGTACTGCTGCTATGCTGATGTTGTACCACTATATCATGATAATCACAGATGATATTGTTGTGTGTGCGGAACGCGCGGATCTCTAAAAATAGAGGACACCGCGCGAAACTCCCACACTCACGTGTGATGCAATATGTGTGTATTATCACACAGTGTGAGAGTGTGTTATTGTCCATGCTGATTAATTGCTCGGGCCTCATCACTCTTAGTTCACGTATTGTGTCCCCTGTAAACCCCTTCAAGCTGATCGCTTGCCAACACACTGTGCAGTTGTATTATAACGCTATGTTAGCTATGGTATTTTGTTAACCATCTCAATCTTCTTACAGCGTTGTTACTGGTATACGATGTGACGTGTAACGAATCTTTTCTAAATGTTAGGGTGAGTAGAACCATCCAATCACATGACCGCCAAAAATTGTCCGATTTTTCACTAGTCAGAAAGTCAATATCCCTACTCAACATACTATTTTATATACCGTGTCATTCCATTACATAGTACATACAACTTATCATCTGCCATACCTCACCCTTAAATATCGGGCAAATACATGCTTGAAAATCGACAACGTTAAATTTCAGCCTTATTAGTTCTCCCCAACAGTTAGTAGAACTACCTTCCCTCCCCCATGATTGGTTGTCAGTTGTTGAGGACCATGCTAGTCCCTTCACCCCTCCTTCCCTCCCCCAGGACTGGTTGTCAGTTGTTGAGGACCATGCTAGTCCCTTCACCCCTCCTTCCCTCCCCCAGGATTGGTTGTCAGTTGTTGAGGACCATGCTAGTCCCTTCATCCCTCCTTCCCTCCCCCAGGATTGGTTGTCAGTTGTTGAGGACCATGCTAGTCCCTTCACCCCTCCTTCCCTCCCCCAGGATTGGTTGTTAGTTGTTGAGGACCATGCTAGTCCCTTCACCCCTCCTTCCCTCCCCCAGGATTGGTTGTCAGTTGTTGAGGACCATGCTAGTCCAGACGTTGTGGTTATGATCCTTGGAAACAAGGCAGATAAGACGGGGGAGAGAGTTGTGAAAAGTGAACAGGGGGAAAGGCTTGCAAAGGTAAAGTGGTGACATGGTGACTAAGTTATGAGATGTTAGCTAATTAGTTAGTAATTAGTAGGTAAACACATAATCATGATGATGAAGGTTTTGCAGAGTTTGCTCAGAAGACCTAAACTTTATCAGAAACTAACAATATGTTATTGACTTCAGGAATACGGGGTTGCCTTTTTGGAGACGAGCGCTAAAACGGGACTAAATGTTGATCTAGCCTTCATGGCTATTGCAAAGTAAGAATTAGAGAGAAAAGTATATAAGCAACTTTAGATAATATATATCTTTGATCTTTGCAACTCAAGTTGCTTCTTTGGTCGCGGTTTTCCTTGGGCACGTCGCGCCCCTCTAGCTCTGTTCGCGTGCCCGCAGGGCGCTCCCCTCGGGGGTTTTCCTATCTAAATGTCTAATATGATAAAAACCTAAATCTACAATTATACAAAATATTGCCGAAAAATAACCTTATTTTATTTCACAGGGACATCAAAGCAAAGCGATCCCTAAAGTCAATGGACAAGGAGTTTAATATGAATGATTTTATTGACGAAAAGAAACAGTCGTCAAATTGTTGCTAGGAATGATTACTAGGGGTAACAACAGGTTGCTAGGATTGGTTGCTAGGGTTACAACAGGTTGCTATGGCATGTAAAACTAATATTAAATTGAAGAATAGGGCAACAGGGCGGTTGCAGAGCGACACCGAATTGCTAATCAGAGGGTTGGAAGTAAGAGAAAGACGGCTATACAGTTGTAATTGTGTACAGTTTATTAATATTATTTATCCCTGGCACCTAAAATATTAAAATATGCCTGATGAATATTATTAATTTTTGGGAAAAGTATTTGCAATATATATTTTTTTTAGATTTCAGAAGTATATGCAATGTAAGGTTGTACATGTAGGAGCCCTAGATCTCTCCCCCCATAAGAGCCATCTGCTCTTATGGGGAGTCAGCCGAATACACACACTAGGGGAGGGAGAATCGAAAAACCGGGATAACCCGTGCGTTCATAATCCCCCGATTCTTATCAGTTTATTCTCGTTGCAAAGTTATACCCAAGCCTCCCTCACGCAGCGATAACGCGTGATGCCGCATCACTAATACTAATACATAAATGATGCCACTCCTCTCACCCCGCCTGTCTCTTTTCCTTCCCTTTTTGTACTACTCAATCAAAGATATCTCGTTAAGTTGTTGAAATCGTGTGTTGAGATCTCACCATACATACCAGTACAAAACTTCCTTGCCAGCGGGTGAAAATGTGTCTGAGATTGGGCTCCTTCTTAAATTTAATTTACCAATTTGAGAAATTCTCAATGTTAACCATATCGCAAATTCCACATTCATATTGGTTAACATATTTTAATTTTATTTAATGGTACAGGGTTCGAGTTATATAGTTGTGATATCACATGCACCTTCTTTATATCACATGCACAAGTCGTCAAGTCACACTCACATTCACTGGAGTTTTTGCCTAGTTATTTTCATTTATTTTAAATTTAATGAGCGATTTGTGTTGATTTGAAAGATTGAAACCTCATAAATGAGTTTTAATTAAATTAAATTATCAAGAAAATATTATATCATTGGTATTTGGTAAAAATACAGATAACGCAGATTACGCACTACACGTAGGCCATATATGTCTGATGTTCATGTTGGTCGCGCGGCTTTTAATTTGCGCGTGTAAAATCTGCGCGCGATTTCTACTTTTAAGATGGATCTCTCTCCGGACAAATCTTTTTTTTATGTATGTTTTCCCGTCAATTTTTTTAAAGACGGCCAGCGTTAAAACTTAAAATATGGGTGTTTCGTGAGACGTGAGTACTGACAAACGGTTTTTTAAGGTTAGGGCTAAAGTAGGGTTTGGGTTGGGGTTAGGCCTTGACATTTCCTACCGGATAAACTTTGAGTTAGCCAAAACGGTTGAGTGGTTTGGCGGTTAGCAGTGCACACCTGTAAACAAGCCACGAAACACCCAGATCGTAACGGCGCCCTCCGAGATGGGTTGAAAAGCGCTGCCTTATCCCGCGCTGCGGGCCAGCAGCGTTTGCTAAAAATCTGGGTGCCTTCCATTGCTAACAATTCATTTGAAAAGCGCTGCCTTATTCCTGCGTGGGCCGGCCAGCGTTAAAATCTGGGTGTTTTGGGAGTGCTGACAAACGGTTTTTTAGGGTTAGGGCTAAAGTAGGGTTAGGGTTAGGGTTGGGGATAGGCAGGGGCGGTGCGCGGCTTTCAGCCGCTCTGGTCAAAATGCGGCCGAAACATTTTTAACTCACGCGTTCCGTCAAAATACCCAATGCGGATGGTCCGCATTGGCTATTTTGACGTAGCGCGCCGATCAAAAAATACTGCGACGGCAAAAAAACCTTTGTGGCACGCGGATTTCACTAAAAATCTCATTTGAAACATCAAATTTTGAGAAAAATTGACCCTTTTCCTTGAATTTTTTCTTTTTCTCTCCGTGATCCAAAGTAAAAATGCGGACGCGTCCGCATCGTCCGCATGGCAGAGCCGCCCCTGGGGTTAGGCCTTGACATTCCCTACCATATAAACTTTGAATCAGCCAAAACGGTTGAGTGGTTTGGCGGTTAGAGCCATTTTAGTGAATCAACTTTTTTGGCAGCGTGCACCTGTAAACAGGCCTCCAAACACCCAGATCGTAACGGCGCCCGCGTGGGCCAGCAAGGTTTGCCAAACAATTCATCGATTTCGGCGGTCGAGACGGGTTAGGGCTGTTGTTAGGTTCGGGTTAGGGTTTTGTTTGGGGTTGTTTGTTGTTGTTGTTGTATGCGCCTCCGCTTCCAATCCTCTACTTGTGATTTTATCCCGTCCGGCAGCCAGTTCCTCACGCCCGAGAAGGACGGAGCTCAGGTTCCAGAGTTTCCTCTTTCCCCCGGGAGAGTTTTCTTCCTCCGTCTTATGTCCATGGTTTTGGAGATAAGGGTGGAATCGTCTCCCATAACTATCTTAACAGGTCCCATGAAGAGGACCGCACCAGCACTGTTTTCACATTGTGCCAGTCTCGGATATCTCCAGCGACCCTTGGTGAGTGGCATCTCAGCATTGATCGCTCTAGATGTGGCCTTGGCTAGGACAATTCGGACGCTCCATTGACTATGGCACCTTTGTAGATTTTGCGCTGCCAACCTCTGATTTGTAATCAGTACTCCATGTGGGTTCATGGAACATCACTTTTTGTTCGTGATGCAGATGCAGCGTCCGGCCGTTCATGGGGTAGTTAGGGCAGGTTCCTTCCCAATTAACGGAACTCTGGCGTGTGAAATGTTTAGTGGGTTAGGTATCTATGTGCGTCACTCATAGAAATTTGTTTTGTAGCATGGGATAGTGGTTTGTTCTGTTTGTTGATCAGGTTTTTGTGGAGGCTTGTTTGTTGGTAGAGAAGGATGATGTTGGTTTGTTACCTTCATCGTTTGGGGGGTAATCGCCATTTGGGAATCTCCTACGCTTCTCATGGACTTTTGAAGAAGCGTAGGTAGTAGCGAGGCTACTGGTTAGTGTAGTTTCTCCCTGTTGGGCTACGGAAACACCCCTTGAGTTTATCTCGACCTCGGCGTGGGAATTTTGCCGAGAGTCGGTGGTAGCTAACCAGTTATGACCTAGCTTGTTAGACCTTTTATACCTGTCCAGAGGCTAGGTGGACAGAAGGTAGATGGGGGCCAGTTGAGATTAGACCTCCTCCAGCCTGGACTTTTGCTGGAGGACGGGTTTTGGCCGGTATTTAGCCATCTACTTTGGCCCAGTGCACAAGGCTGGGGAGATGGTGTAATACCGGCCGGGGGGTATCTCTATTCAGAGAGAGATGAGTCATGAGCGGATTAGAGAAAGGAAGAGAGAAAAACACACCACCCAAGGAGGGCAGCTCTGTTTCCTTGGAGTGGTATGTGAGATGCTCCAGGCAGTTCAAGAGCTTCATGGTTTACCCCGGGGTATGCCGGGTCACCCCTGAAGATTCCCTGTCTGGTCTGTAGGACACTATTGCTATCTAAAAAAATAGACATTAGCCGCGGCCTGCATCTCAAGGGCGTGGGAAGGAATCTCACCCTCCTTGTTTGGGGTTAATGGTTATCGGATAGTGCTATCGATTCTCTACTAGATACCGTTTAGTTTACTCAAATCGGCCATGTGGTTGCGTGGCTATAGCTGTTTGAAAAAAGTCGGTTTAGGAAATAAAAGTGTACTCTTCTTGCCAGCGTGCAACTGTAAACAGGCTGCAAGGCACCCAGATTATAATCGCACCCTCGTGCGGCTTGCAATTAGTGGGTAACCCTGGATGCCACTGAAACTAGCCCTTTTTGTGTGGTGAATGGTGATCAGTAGCGTGGAGATAATTCCAAATAGTGGCATACACACGCACACACACACACACACAAACACACACACACACACACCGATATGATAGATGATGTGGAAATGTTATTGTGTCTAGCATCCTGTGACATGTATTGTAGTATATTGTATAGGCATCATGTATACTCCATTTTTTTCAACTGTTCACCCCCCAAAGTCGTGCGCGGAATTGTTTTGCACGTTTATCACATGTTAACATATAGCGCGCGCCACCCAAATTCTAATTTTTATTAAATTTCAGTTTTTGGGTGAACAGTTGAAAAAAAATGGACTTTATGTATAATAATACACTTCATTGAATTTCTAAAACTTACTAAAACTCCCCTACGGAGATCTTATCTACATCTATCTACACACAATTCTGAAAGTATCTTACAGCGCCTCTCAAAGTTCTACAATGATATCTCTCTCCTCAATGTCTTGTGATCCACTCTCATTATCCGGCAGGTAATCATCGGGGAACTTTGGTAGGGATGGAGTCACATTTTCAGATGTTGTATTCTCGTGTAAAGTACCCTCATCATCACCCTCGTCCTGTGAAGAGTTTCTCCGCACCACTATCGTCTGTGGAATGTCCTCATCCTCATCTACAGCTCCGTCGTCCGGCAGCGTCTCACCGTCATCAATAGTGTTATCTCGCTCACACGGTGGCCTCCCTTTGCTGCTATCACTACTGCTACTACTGCTACTACTGCTGGAAACACTGACTTTCTTGGCAAGTTTAATATTAACTGCTGGTACTGCAGGTTTTGGGGAGGTGGTGAACTTGGCCATACTCTCATCGGCACGACGGAGAATTTTCTGTGAAACCTCAATCAGTGTTATGTCCAAATCGACAAACAAGTCAAATCCATTGTTGAGTCGCGTTGACACGCGAATGAGATACTTGCAGCTAATAAACTGACTCTTACTGACCGATTGCAGATCGGCCGATGTGAGAGTAAACGGTAAAACAGTTTCAAACTTCTTTTCTTTTCCTGCATCTGCATCTTTGTACTTTTCAATTTGTAACACGTGCCTCATGTTGTTCTCGTGGAAGTTTCCATCCTTCAGACTGATATACCGTCCTAGGATGACCGAAATTACTCCAATTTCATCCGCTGCCCCCTCGCTTAAGCTACATCGAATGTTGACGGTATCTCCAAACGAGTAACAAGATCGGTCGGTCTCGGCAGTGAGAGTAACCGAGCCCCGGGGCAGACAAGTGAAGTAGTACAGCTTGATACGCTCAGATCTGGGTTGACATTGATAGTTATACGGGGGTGCCTCGCACAACACAATGAAATCCTTTGCGATGATCTGGTTTTCATGGAGATCAACAAGGAGGAAAGCGTACTCAATGCACGCTCGGACATCCTCCTCAGGAGAGACAAACCGAAATGAGGAGGGGAGGTCAGGTGGGAACTGGTAGGTAAATTTGAAGACAAAGTCTGATTGTCCTTCATCACTGTGCACAAGGTCCACATACTCCGTGAAGAATGTTTGGATTTCACTGTGTCCATCCCATCCTACCGACTGGCTCCCCTCACAAATGAGGGACAGGGTCAACTGTGCAACGTCAAAGTGCTCCTTCATCAACAAAACCGTCCCTCGGACAACCTTGGAAGGGTAAACCAGTGTATCGGCTAGACTGATCCTCACAGTTTTCTCCTTCTCCTCCTCGACCACTACAGTGCTCTCTCCATCAAGGGTGTCATCGTCATCAACTCGTGTGTAATCAGGTTCCTCGTGATGGAACTCTCTCTGTGAGGTCTGCACAATAGAACCCTCGTCCAAGTTTTCTAAAGCAGATGGAAGGACGTCCTCGGAGAAGGTCGGATCCTCGAGTTGATCCCCCTTTTCAGGAGGGTCAACATTCTCTGAGATACTATCCCTGGGAAGCATATCAAATGCTATCACTGCCTCAGGAGCATAGCTTGATATGAATAACTTTGCATCGTCCATACCAGCGTCCACATCCTCAGAGGGGGCACAGGAGAACTTCCTTGAGGACATGTCACCATAAATATCTTCCTCCTCCTCCTCATCGTTCTTCTTTGGGGTAGACGACATGTCACCGTAAATATCATCTGCTTCCTCATCCTCCTCTTTCTCCATCTTGTTAACTGTGCTATAAATATCATCCTCTTCCTCTAGATCAGGTTGAGCTGCCCTATCATCTTCATCGTATTTCTCAGTGCTATCATCACCATTCACCCCGTTTGAAAGTCCGTTCATCGTTCCGTACAAATCCTCCGGATGGGTGTCATGGTGACCATTACCATGGCAACCCTCCTGGAGTTTCATCGCTCCATTATTATAGTCCGCTACATCCATTGAAATAAAGGTCGGGCACCTCTCCTGTGGATCTATCTTGGTAGAAGAAAGGGTGGAGTCATGGTTGTAGCTTTGTTGATCTGGTCAGCTGCAATGTAGAGGTGTGGTTAGAAGATATAAAACAACGCAATATCATGAACATATGCAATACAGGTAAGTTAGAACTTGGCAAAGTGAGATACTGAATTCTGTTTGAAAACGCTTAGTACTTGAATGCAGTAGTAATGTGGTCATTATTGTATGGCCTGTTTTAAATCACTAAAGCGAGAATTAGCAGACATACTAAATAGCAACGGTCAGAGGAAAGTAAGCGAGTCATCGGTCATAATGTACACATCTATAGAGGGAGGGAAGTGAGACAAACTATAGAGCAAGGGGAGATGGAGGAAGGAGAGGTTTAGTTGGAGAGAGAGTGTGTAGCCCACAAATAGAGAGCTCGATCTAAGCGGGCCTCGATGCAACACAGACTCTTTTGCTCTCTTAGTCTCTTACACGTGCACTGTATGGTTTATAGCGAGAGATACAAAGGGAGAGAGAGAGAGAGAGAGATACAAAGGGAGAAAGAGGGAGAGAGAGAGAGAGGAGAGAGAGAATAGAGAGAAAGAGAGAGAGAGAGAGATGTAGTAGAGGAGAGAGATATGAGAGAGATCCATCTCTCGCTCTACTTATCTCTCTATCGTCGCTCTCCTCTCTCTCTCTCTCTCGCTCTCCTTTCTCTCTCTTCCCTCTCTCTCTCCACCCTCTCGTTCGCCTCTTAGAGGGTACATCTCTGTAGAAGAGGAGTGAAAATAAGGTATACACGGCGTGCCTGGTGAAATTTTAACACGACCTAGCATGCGACGGGAAACCACCACTTGTACGTGGTAGCTGAGGGTCTACAGAATGGCGCTACGGTGCGGGAAAAAACATTCCATTCCCTAAAATCTTTTTTTTACTTTTATTTGATTTGGGTCAAAATTGGCTATATTAAACGTGGTCCCGAAAAATCCATAATGACTTAGCACACGAAATATGTCACCCCTACCTATTTTTGCACGTAGAATCGATTGCCGTTGAAGTCGAATCTCTAAAATGACTGTAAAATGGTCAAAAGTTGATTTTTTACCATTTTTTGGAGGTTTTTGGCCCCTAAACCATTGAAAACGTTGAGATAGGAATTTGAAACTAGTGCCAATCGTTAAAATGGTCATTTTTCTACCAAGAACCAAGTTTTCGTGTATATCCGATTTATGGTTAGATTTGGGCAAATTGTTGAAATCTGCCAACTAGGAGAACCGTAACTTGATTTTCTTGTTTTTTGGATTTTGGCATTTTCGACAAACTTCTGATTGAAATGGTCAATCGGGACCATGCTTAAGTTGTTTATGGGACAATTTTCGACTAAAATCCAAGATTTCATACCAATCCAATAACAGATCGTTGATTTATAGAAAATTTAAGTAGGCAAAACGGTGAAAATAAGCAAGAAAAGTTGTCATTTTGACCGTTTTGCCTACTTAAATTTTCTATAAATCAACGATCTGTTATTGGATTGGTATGAAATCTTGGATTTTAGTCGAAAATTGTCCCATAAACAACTTAAGCATGGTCCCGATTGACCATTTCAATCAGAAGTTTGTCGAAAATGCCAAAATCCAAAAAACAAGAAAATCAAGTTACGGTTCTCCTAGTTGGCAGATTTCAACAATTTGCCCAAATCTAACTATAAATCGGATATACACGAAAACTTGGTTCTTGGTAGAAAAATGACCATTTTAACGATTGGCACTAGTTTCAAATTCCTATCTCAACGTTTTCAATGGTTTAGGGGCCAAAAACCTCCAAAAAATGGTAAAAAATCAACTTTTGACCATTTTACAGTCATTTTAGAGATTCGACTTCAACGGCAATCGATTCTACGTGCAAAAATAGGTAGGGGTGACATATTTCGTGTGCTAAGTCATTATGGATTTTTCGGGACCACGTTTAATATAGCCAATTTTGACCCAAATCAAATAAAAGTAAAAAAAAAGATTTTAGGGAATGGAATGTTTTTTCCCGCACCGTAGCGCCATTCTGTAGACCCTCAGCTACCACGTACAAGTGGTGGTTTCCCGTCGCATGCTAGGTCGTGTTAAAATTTCACCAGGCACGCCGTGTATAAGAGAGTAATAAAAGGCTAGAAATAGGCGTTCAGAAAAGGCATAGACAGGGATATATGGGGAAAGGTGTTAAGAATGGGAAAGGACGGCAGGAAAAGGATTTGTACATTCTCTTGATCTCGGACGAAAAGGGAGAGCCAGATTTCGCCACCCACCCACCCTGAAAATAGAGCCTTAGCATTTTAAAGAGCATCGTTATGAAGGTGACTCTAGAAAATATGGCGTTGATTGGATGGATTTGTATTTGTAGTTTTAAAAAGCTCTCTTTGTTTCTGTTCCACTAACATCTGCGTTCAACACGTCCACAGCCAACAGCAAGGACACCGTCACACTGCACCTGCCACTGTAAAAAAACTTTTCTAGCCCTTTTATTTTATTTTTATAGGTATCTCTATCCTCTTTCCTTTCTACTACCACCACCAATTAGTATTTTTCCTTTCTTAAATAACTCTCTGACTTTCTACAGAGTTAATATGTACGGGCGTGTCAAATAATGGTAACATACGGCGT
The DNA here is from genome assembly GCA_020137815.1 of Hormiphora californensis. Taxonomy (NCBI): domain Eukaryota; kingdom Metazoa; phylum Ctenophora; class Tentaculata; order Cydippida; family Pleurobrachiidae; genus Hormiphora; species Hormiphora californensis. The sequence goes on from CM035355.1 coordinate 415,556, forward strand.
CATGATACATTTGGCAAACATGTGTTGTTTTGAACATCACCATCTGTCCATCTTGTTTCAGGACAAACCGGCTATATATTCAATGTACATGATAGTCTAAATTTCAATTGAATATTGAAGACCCTTCAGAAAGGAGGCAATCTCAAAATATACCACTGCTTAGAACAAGCCTATTATGAAAGTATGAAACCTCCGTGCAATAATTCAGTTCTACAGAGTGTACTACAATAGTACAATATCATACCTGCTGTAGGTATAGGAAGAGACAGCTGTACTGTGCAGCCTCTGGTAGATATGACAACAGGACGATGAGGCCCAGCTGTAGAATGTGGTGATCTGCTACACCGCTTCTCAGGCTCTGTAGGGGTAGAGGTGGTGTTAGATATAGCAAACTCTACAGGAGTAGTGGGGACATCTTGCTGAAGGACCAGCAAGCTGAAGAGTGAAGGACCAGGGCTAAAGTAAAACTTTGGGACGTGTTTTTTAGTAAACTGAATCCAATTATTTGTCCCACAAAAGACTATCTATGATATGTTAATTGCCCGATACACATCTCTGATTTAGTGGTACTCACATTGAAGGGGTCACTGTTCCCAACGTACATGGGTGCATCTCCAACTTTTGGGCTCGTTTGGAAGTGTATTCGTACAACAGGTATGAAGATATCACGCCAGGTGCTTCGCTATCGCTGTGGAGATTACATTGGTATATAATTAGAGAACACTAGAAGTTGGAAATGAGATATAGTGTTTAGGGCCAGCGGCAGCTGACTGTTGGGTTTTGTTTTGTGGACGTGCCTCATGGAAAAAAAAACTGGTATCTAACAATTTATAATAATCACCTCAACCCAGCTTCTAGGTAACAGGGTACACATCTGTAAACCTACGGTAATAATCTCATGCTGTATCTACTAGTAATATCTACCTGTTGATAATAGAACAACACTGATATCTCCGTAGGTTTCAGCCAGGTAAGACCCCAGGGCGGGAGATACGATGAAACTTTGCGAGATGTGGCAGTACCTGAATATATGGTTGTTATTCCGCACAGTGATTATACATAGTATTAGTTCCCCGACATGTTTGATATTGTTTAGTTAGTGGATTGAAGGGAGTTGTTCTCCAGATTTACAACATCAGATGGTTAAATGTTGCAAAAGGTTTATTCTCTCTCTCGCTCCCTTTCTTGCTGACGTCAAACAGAGCGGGTGGTAGGGTTACTTGAAGTTTTGTGAGACGCAGTCAAGAGAAGAAGGGGGGGTTAGTGATTGACGCAATGTCTCCCTCTAACCAGGCATGTAGGGGGCAACATGCCTCTCTTTTCCGATATGGGGGGGGGTGGGACTATCCCATACCAAAAAGGAGCCACAGATAGACATGTTGTTACAATACACTATAGCTGTTACATTACACTATAGTATTATTAAGGTAAATATACAGTACAGACAGTACAGTAACAATACATAATACAGACTAATAAGAGAGGCACAACGCAATACCACTTCTACACACCACTGCTTGTCACACCTTTGCCACGTTGACTACTAAACGTACATCCTCGGCACTGCGTGATGTGTCAGAATTTCGGGGTTATATTGATGCTTTTGTAATATAATTGTGCTCTACATATTATTTTCTACGCTCAATAGCGACACATTTAGTAATCCTCCGCTCAGGGATCGGAACACACATGCGCGTTTGCGTACTGAACCCAACGGCGCCCTAGGCCATGTATCGGGAGAAAAGAGGCGAGCAGACTTCTGTCTACACGACGCAGGACGTGAACGGTTGGGAAGGTTAAGACTACTTTGCCAGAGGTTGGTCCCCCCAGTAAATATTGCTTCTACAACAGGACGTGGAGAACATAAGGGACAATCAGGAAAGTGTGTGTGCGTGGAGTAGGAGGGTAGACGAAGACGGAGAGGGAGAATGTACACTATAGTTTATAATTCCGTATCTCTGACAGTCTCACTACAGCGCGGCTTTCAATATAGGTGTAGTTCAAGTTGCATCCGACCCTCATGTCATTCCGTGTGAACATGCAGGGGAACGCAACAAAGCACAATAGAAAAGTGTAGAGGCCAGCTTCAAATAAGTGACTGGAGAGACGTCTGTGGTTTGGCCTGGCAAAACTTGTGACTGTAAACAGCGCGTTTTGCACTGATTACCTAATTGCGTGAGTGGTGGGTCATGGTGTGGGATGTGTGTGGAAGACAAGGTCCAGCAACCGGTATCACGTCAGTGCCACAACTAGAGCCGCCTCCCAGACACATCCGAGACAGAGCTCGTGACCCACACAGGGGGGAGCAGTAAACTGAAGGAGAGGATTCCCTGAGAAAGGGCCGGGTGTTAAGGTGATCCTAAGTTAAGCAATAGTTCATATACCGGTGTCATGACATCTCCTTCTTTACCCCATTAAATTATATCAATTCAAACATTGGGGGCATCACTGGACACGCGCCTCTTCAGTTCGTCTGCGGTGCACCAATTCATGGCGTGGTGTACCGCCCCTCCTTTCCCATCTGCACATATTCGCCACACGTAACTCTCCTATGGGAGAGTCATAAGGCAGGCCCTAGTGATAGCCCCCACCTGTGAGGCGGCTGTATGCCTGTCGCCTTGCTGCGGCCTTTCTTGTTTGAAGGTCTGCCATGTTTCAATACTCTTCCCTCATCGACACCTTTGTTCTATCCCTGTATCCTGTCCATTCATCAGGAATGTGTAGGAGGGAAATGTCTCTGCTGTAACATTAACAACGGGAACTGTCAGGAGACCCCACGCGAAAAACTCCAAGAATATGACTACCACGGCATGAAGAACACTTGGTCGGCCCCAACCCTGAAATATAGAGAGATTAATGTGAGATAACTAAATGTAAATTGGGACCTGAATTCTCTTCTTTAATTTTCATCTCTCTGCTTCATTTTCTCACTCCTCTCTCTCACTCACTCCTCTCTCTCTCTCTCTCTCCTGACTTCTCCTCCTCGTCCTGACTCCCCTCTCTCTCCCTACCTCATGGGCAATAACGACTCACACACACACATATTCAAGTTTATCATCATTGTATATACAATACATTCTACATCCAGCCACACAAATCGAATAATAAATATGAACAACTTGTATACATTTGTTATGTTCTGACCCTTCTTTTACAAAAGATAGAGAACGGGTATAGGAAGGCGAATATAAAAGTTAATAATATTTAGTTGTTCATTATTGTATATCTAAATTACTTACAAATGCAAGTTGATTGATTACGCGATCTGAGGAATGACGTCCTTTTCTTTTTTCTC
>CM035355.1:418950-466450 GCA_020137815.1 Hormiphora californensis
GAGAGAAGAGAGAGAGAGAGAGAGGAAGAATGATAATGAGGACACAATATTGTTGTCTGTTTATGATTTCCGTGTGTAATGCACATGAGCTTTCTGTCTCCCTCTCTATTTTGTGTTATCATTTCCACCCATCCTGATCCTCTCCCTTTATCTAGTATCATAATCTCTACCTTGCCCCTCCGGCCTCCTAGTATCTTTCTAACGCTCTCTATCTCTGCCCCTCATAGTATCTTTCTACCGCTCTCTATCCTGCCCCTCCTAGTATCTTCCTACCACTCTCTATCCTTCGGTTGTGTTTGTTGTTTGAGGTCAGATTTTGTGGCTCGCCAGACGTATGATCTATAATAGCTGTTTGAGAGGTGATGAAGAAGAGAGATGGATATCATTAAAAAGGTGATGAAGTGAGACGGAAGAGATTTTGTGGCAGCCAAGAAAGATAATGAATGGAGAGATTGAAGAGGGAAAGAGGTGAGATGGAGTCAGAGCCTGGCTGTGAGATACCAAATTTCCTTATGCAAATCACACCTCCACTACTTGGATCTCTAGAGCTATCACATCTCTACAACACACCCACCCGGCCCACTGTCTCTCTCTTTATCTTTATCCCACTGTCTCTCTCTTTATCGTTATCCCTCTCCCTCTCTCTCTCTTCCTCTCTTTATCTTTATCTCTCTCCCTTTATCTTTCTCGCTCTCCCTCACTCACGCCCATTACCACTCTTCGTCTTCGTCGCATCCCGTTCTAAATGTGTCTCAGTTTTAGCTCTCCTTCCCACTCTCCCTTTGGACTAATATTAAAGTGAGAGAGAACAGCAGGGATTTTCACAAAAAGTTATCTGGATACTCCTTGATGGCTAACTAAAACTTTAGTGAAAACTGCATGTCTCTAGCATGTTTTTCAAAATTGAGCTAACACATGCGAGACGCACCATAATGGGCCCATAATGGGCGTAACTGCATGTACAATATGAATTGTACATGCAGATTCCATAAAACTTTTTGTGAAAATCCCTGCTGTTCTCTCTCACGTTTTGTATACCGCTATATATTGTGAATTTAGATGACGTGTGATATTAGCCATCATTTCTATGTAAATCCTCCCCCTTTCCACGATAAGTACCTCTCTACCTATCCCTCTCTATCTCTCTCATCACTCATCATAAGCACCATCTGGCCCCAAGACACTACTCACAACACACAAACACACAAACACAATAAGGCAGCATAACAGGCCAACCTAATATCATGTCAATTTAGCTACTATTTCTAAACTTAATTTGTATCCTTTCTCGAAAAAAGGGAGGAGAAGGGAGCCAAATAGAGAAAGAAAAAAATTTTAAACTTCATTTTTTTTCCCACTCAACACAATGTGATCTTTTTTGAACAAAGAGTGAGAAAAAGTTACTGGGTTCCAAAGATGTTACTATCGAAAAAGTCAATTAGATTCCAAAAATTTTACCCCCCGTTTAAATTATGTTTAACAAACAAAAGTGATTAATTAAATCCGCCCACACCCCAATTTTTCATTTTCTCAAATTAACATCATAACGTGCCCCCCCGGGCCCCACCCACCCCTTAAGTTGTACCACTCCCCCCCCCCCCTCCCAAACCTTTCAAGAAAGGTTTTTACCGTGACTAGGGCCTGTATAAAAAACAATTTTTTAATCTAAATTCTTTCCCCTCTATAACAATCCTCTGTTTGGGTACAAGTTTTCCCCCGGACAACGTGGCCCATTTTCCCGTAGGGGGTGCTCCCCCGTCACGTTCCTAACTCTTGTCCTGGCATTCCTTTAAACTGGGGGGGCCCAAAAAACCCAATGGTCGGGCCCTGTCCTTCCGGTTTCACAATTACTGTGGCGGCCCGGATTAGCAAGTGGTAAGAATTGTAGCTTTAATAGTGGGCCAATCTTTCTCTCTCGATCTACTTCACTCGTATTAGACCATTCCCGCACACGCTAGGGAAAAAATTTTAATTTATTCCCCTCCCTCCCCCCACCCCCCCCTACCACCCCCCCCCCCCCGATATTCCCCACCCCCCCCCCCCCCCTATACCCCCCCCCCCCCACCCCCCTATTTTTCCCTACTCACCCCCTCCTCCCCCTATTGGGTCGGGTGTGTTAGCAGCTGCTAGTTCCATCACCTACCCCGCTATATGCGCCTGCCAGCCCAAAAGCAGGGGGGGGAAAAAAACAGGGAAGTTTTTCTTTTTTAAGAGCTCAGTTGCGGGTCCCCATTAAATACTCAAGGGTCACCACATTATAGGTGTGGTAGAGGGAGGGATACCATATTGGAAGGTTTTTTGTGAACAAATTTTCCGATGTGGGAGGTCAAATTTATGTTAAAACCTACAAAAACAATTAATTTGATTTTTGGTCAATCGTTCCTGAAAAGGGGTTTGCATCTATTCTCTAATTTTTTAACTCTGTTGGGCCACTTTAACTTAAACTTAGGGTAAACCCTGAAGATTTGTTTTTTGCCGGCGTGCAACGGGTTTTTAATGCCCCGTTAGAGAAATTTGACATTTATCACTAAAAAGGGATTTTGAAAGACGTTTTGCAGGAAAAGTATTTATAAGGTTTAAGGGATGATTGTTAGTGTCCGGGGGAGGGGTGCACTTTTTTTGTCCGTCGTTGTCCAAAAACCCTCTTTGGGCCCTTTTCTCAAAACCTGTTACAACTGCTTCCCGGGCGTCGGCACCGTTTTCGTTCTGGGACCAACATCGAAAGATCGTTTGCAAAGCGCAAAAATCTGGTTTCCACTATCTTGCTTGGTAAAACCATGGAGATATAAAAGTGATTTTTGTGGTGGTGATCCAGGGGAACCGGTTACACTACGATAACCCTTTGTGATAAAAAACGGGCTCAATGGGAAGGGGGCCAGGTTTCGTGCGAAAAATGGACTAGAGGAAACCCCAAAAGGGGAACTCTTGAAGACGATACCGGGGTGAACCCAAAGTGAACAGTGACCATCCCCCGGGGTATTTCCCCTGAGAAGACCAGATAAAGGAAAAGCGAGAAAGTTTTGACTCCATTGCCAAAAGTTCCTTCTTTTTCTCAGAGGGGGCCCAAGAACTTGAACCAAAGGTATAAAAGATTGGACCCAGCCCTACTGAAAAAGAAGCTATCCTGGCACGATTTTGGAAAAGAAGGGATTCAAAAAACTTACATGGGACCAGAATTTAAAGTGGTTTTTGTGAGCGAAAGAGACAGGTACGTATCCAGATGGTCCAGAGACCCGGAGGCTTTTGTCTACTAAGGGGGGAAAAAAAAAGTAAATTTTGGGTCTTCGGCAACACTTTGTCAGAACAGGTTCTGGTCATTTTTTCACGCCCGGATTTTGGGCATATGCAGGATCGTTTACTGCCCCCCCAAAAGGATACTCCAATAGCTCTTCGTGGGGGAGCTCAACGAAAGACTGAGCAAAAAAGAACACAAACTGGTGGTGAAAATGTTAACTGTAAAGTTGGAGGATAAAGAAGGAAAAAGTATTCGAGACCCATAGCTTCAAATGTGGTCCCCTTTCCTAAATAAATAAAACGAGCACGGTTATGAGAGGATGCAGGTGTAAGCAAAGAGGAAAAAAACCTTACTGGCGGGGACCAAGGAGGAGCTACACAGGAAAAAACTTGAAGATTGGGACATAATGTCCGCCTCTTTTAAAAAATGGAGGTTTTATTTGCCGGAAGAGGAGGATTTGTGATATTTGTTTTATAAGGAGACTTTTTGAATAAACGGACCTGGAAACTTCAAGAAATCGGTAATAGGGACATTTTCTCTCCCCCAGGGAGACGGGGAGGGGAATCAATATTTTTTCGAGAGGGCCCTATTCTTGGAGGCCCAGAAGACCAAGTTAATCTTTTCAATACAAGAGGTTTGACGTGACAGAAAAAACCGAAAGAATCGAAATTCATCGTCCTCCGTACACACCGGGTCGAACTTACGAACAACTTTCCTGTCGGGTTTGGGATCCCCTTTCCGGGGGTTGGGTTTAAAGCAAGGTACCCCGATCCGCTGGTGACCTAAACTTCCAGTGGATGATAAAAACTTTATGCAAGGAAACTTTGGATGCTGGTTCATTTGATTTCAAAAAGAGTCCCAATTTTTCCTACTCCCAGGGGGAGAACCCTTTGGATTTGGGTTTGATACTACAAGAAATTTTTAGGTGACATACCCAATTTCCTAATTTTTAAATCAATCCTTTAGTACATTTGGGATTAAAAGGGGGCCTGCCCTGCAAAACTCCGTCGGGAAAAATCGTGCATCAGAAAAACTGGATTCCCAAATCGTGGTTTGGAAGGTTTTAAAAAGAGGACTTGGGGAAGGCAGTTTTTAAAGGGAGGTGGGATCCAAAGGGCTGGTGAATTTCTATCGTTGGCTGGGAAAGGGATATGGAAAGCGGTACCGAGGAAAGGGTGAGGACTGGAAAAAAAATTTAAAAGCCTGGAGGGATGAGGAACCTAAAAGGGTTACTTCGAGGAGGAGGGAATGCAGAAAGGTGTTGGGGAAACTTGGAACTATGGATGCGAACGGAATTTAAAAGACCTGAAAGAAACTGTTGGGGAAAATGGATGGGAAAAAAGGGGCACTTTTCATTAAAGAGGGGTTTTGGGTTTCGCCAAAGGGACCCAAAGAAATTTCAAATAAGCCCAGAAAATCCTTGGGAAAACTGAAAAAATTCCCAACAAAAACCAAGAAACTTGGGAGATGATTTTCCCAGTTCTTGTTCCAAAGGGAAAAAAATTTGAACCCCAAATCAATAGGGGCGAAGCAGCTGCGACTTTTTAGGAAACCCGGAAAAGCCCGTCATTCAAAAATGGAAAAGGGAATTTAAAAGATTCGGAGAGGAAATTTTTAAGGTGGTGAACTTGTCAAGCAAACTTGGACCTTTATCCGTGCCCCCTTTGGGAGTAAGGAGTGCTTAGGGGTCTTGCTCCGGTATTAACCGATGGTAAAACCAAACTCTACCCTCTACTTGCGGAATCTCCCAAAAGCTTCTGTTTCCCCACCATCAAATTGTACGGGGATAGGGAAGCTCTCATAACATCGTCCGTTCAAAATTCCCCTTTTCCTTTTTAAGTCCCGAAAAATGGGGCTCACCCCAGCGGAAAAGTTACCCCTTGAAAGCAAATTTACTTTCTGGACAAGCATCAATACCCCGGTTTTCCCGGCTGGTCCAGTTGCGAAAAAGCTGTTAGCCGCAGTTTTTATGAGTATTAGGGAGATGGATAAAGGAAATTTTGTTTCTATCTGTTTGGACTGAGCGCTCTTTGAACGTGGATCAGGAAAGTTTTTGGAGGGTTTGCAGAAAAGGTTTGGAGTGGGATGGTATCCTCTTCAAAGGGTTTAAGGCTACCTGATTTTTCCGATCTTAGAGTCTCGGTTTGGGGATTGTTCTGGAACCCGGCCTTACTCGTGGAGTGCCCCAGGGGGCTCTTCTTTGGGTTTTTTTGTTTCTACTTTTCTTTAAACGTGCAAATATTTTGGAAACCATAGGACCCAAAAATTTAACAGACGACCCCCCCGCCTAGGAGGGGCCACGATCACTGGGGTCAACGGGTGGTTTGGGGTTGTCTGGGAAAAGGTGAAACGGTGTGTGGGGGGGTGGTTGGGGTGTAAGAGGAAAAAGGTTCCTTTCCCGCGGAAAGCGCATTTCTTGGAAATCTCTCTCCCCCTTTGGAGGGAACGGAAAATTTTCCCCCCGATGTTTGTGGACCAGATGGGAAAACCTTGGGGTCTCTGGGGCCAAAAACTTAACTTTTCCGAAGGGAAATGGAGGAAAAGTTGGGCTGTCCCACGGAAAAATTTGGGTTACCATGTTTTATATTAAAACAGGGGGGAACAATTATTATCGGGTTTTATTAAAGTAAATCGTCTTGCTTGGCCCGGTTTTTTGGTTTCTCCAAAAACATAAACTTTGGCGGAAATTTTTTCCTCCCCTGGGGGAACAAGGGAAAAGGGGAAAACTCGGCACAATTTCCCCCCCCCTAAAAGACCTTAAAGTGGGAACGCTTATAAGAATCTTGGAAGGCACCTTTTTTCCTAAAGGAAATGCCCTTTAAAAAACTGGGGTTTTAGGACAAAAAGGGGACTATGATTGCCTTAAAAGTAAAAACACCCCCAAAAACAGGTCAACGCCAAAATTTTAAATTGAACGAGGGGAACTAAAACAATTTTTTGCCTGCTATTTAATCTCCCCCTGGTTAAAGGCGTCCCCAACGTTGATACCTTTAAACCCCGAAAAACAACTCCGTTGGTTCTTTGGGAAAAATGGGTGTGGGGAACCCGGTGGGTTTTTTTGTGATTTGGGGGTTCAACAGTGACCCCTTTCACATTTTTTAAAATCTGGTATCCTTTTTTCAAATGTGAATTTAGGCTTTTAAATATTTAAGGTTTTAATGGGACCTTAAACCCCCGTTTTAAACCATTTTTGTTTTCCTTATTTTCTTTTTTTAAAAACCGAAAGTTTGTTTTATTTTTTTCAGGTTCCCTCGGACTGTCCCCTCCCATATTTTGACATGTTTCCTGGTTCGGGTTAACGCGGTTTAAAATTATTTTTTTAATTTTTGAATTTAATTCCCCCAAAAACCCCATTGTTTTCCATTTGGGTTTTTTAAAAACCCGGTTTCCGTGGGGGTCATAAATTAACTTGAATAACCCTGTTTTAAATTCAAATTGGCCTCAGACGGGTTTTCCCCCAGTGGGAAAGGGGTAAAAAACAGCAAAAATTTTTTATTATTTAAAAAAATTTTCCTTTTTACGAAACACCCCTTTTTATATATCACCCCCTACCCTTTAAAATTTCGGGTTTCATAAAAAGTATGAAAACTTGTTAAAACCTATCTAAAAGTTGTTACTTTTTTTTTTTTGAACCAGGGTGAATTGAAAAAAACGACCGGTAGCGATTCCACCACATGTTTAACAACAGAGGTGTGTCGCATAACTCCTTATATGGGCATAAAATTCCAATCTTGTGGAATTTATTCTGACTCGACTATAGCTTAGTTATCAATGAATCCATCTCTAATACCTTTGGAATGGCATTTTGCACATTTCTGAAGCTTTTTGTAGCCAAATTCCAGCATCTTCATAGTTTTCCAAAAACAAAAACAGTGTTAATGGCCAAAATATCGAAAAATTCCGGTATGTAATGGTAGCTCAGACAATTTCCTCGGCATGTTCAAAAAATTAGAACTTTCTGTTTTTTAGTTTGGACACAGGAATTTTTTTCCCGCCGTACAAGCGATATTATTACCCCTCCGTGAGCTAGCGCAGAGGGGGAATTTCATTACCAAATATTTCCCCAGGTTTACTGCAGGGAATCCTAACAGGGATCAGAGGACTCAGCAATGGGTTTGGTCCAGCTACCTTTGGGCTCCTGTTCTACATCTTCCATGTCCAGTTGGATGAGGCAACAGAGGGAGAGGGAATAGACAATCCTTACACTGGGGTATGTAGTATGTCATGGGAGGGGGAGAGGGAATAGACAATCCTTACACTGGGGTATGTAGTATGTCATGGGAGAGGGAATAGACAATCCTTACACTGGGGTATGTAGTATGTCATGGGAGGGGGAGAGGGAATAGACAATCCTTACACTGGGGTATGTAGTATGTCATGGGAGGGGGAGAGGGAATAGACAATCCTTACACTGGGGTATGTAGTATGTCATGGGAGGGGGAGAGGGAATAGACAATCCTTACACTGGGGTATGTAGTATGTCATGGGAGGGGGAGAGGGAATAGACAATCCTTACACTGGGGTATGTAGTATGTCATGGGAGGGGGAGAGGGAATAGACAATTCTTACACTGGGGTATGTAGTATGTCATGGGAGGGGGAGAGGGAATAGACAATCCTTACACTGGGGTATGTAGTATGTCATGGGAGGGGGAGAGGGAATAGACAATCCTTACACTGGGGTATGTAGTATGTCATGGGAGGGGGAGAGGGAATAGACAATCCTTACACTGGGGTATGTAGTATGTCATGGGAGGGGGAGAGGGAATAGACAATCCTTACACTGGGGTATGTAGTATGTCATGGGAGGGGGAGAGGGAATAGACAATCCTTACACTGGGGTATGTAGTATGTCATGGGAGGGGGAGAGGGAATAGACAATCCTTACACTGGGGTATGTAGTATGTCATGGGAGGGGGAGAGGGAATAGACAATCCTTACACTGGGGTATGTAGTATGTCATGGGAGGGGGAGAGGGAATAGACAATCCTTACACTGGGGTATGTAGTATGTCATGGGAGGGGGAGAGGGAATAGACAATCCTTACACTGGGGTATGTAGTATGTCATGGGAGGGCACAGTGGTAATTTTGAGGGGGGTAGGGTGACATAGGGTAGATCAACACATGTTTGGATCACATGGGGTAGTTCCTAGGGTAAACCGATGCAAAAAATACGTTTCCACATAGTTTCAAAGCTCTAGGTTGAAAGGTTACGGAGATATCGGCGAATCATTATGGTGATAGGAAATTTTTTTTTCAAAGCATAAATTTAGGTAGTCACCCCGGACTATTTTTTGACGAGAAATCGATTGCTGATAAAATTAAGACGATTTACCTAAAGGAAAGGGGTCAAAACGCGTTTTTTCGTCTTTTTTCGTCGTTATTTTGCAAAAAAGTGGTCAAGATGATGAGATAGAAAGCAGAAAACATTTTAAAATGAAATTTTGGACATTTTTTGGCTAGATTTGAAAATTTCATCTATTTTGATTAATTTTTGTTCTATTTATGAAGACTAAGAACTGCCAGATTTTAAGATTTCTTTCAAAATTCAGTTACTAAGATGTTTTGCATGTTATCCCACACTTGTTTTGGACGAGAAATCGATTGCTGATAAAATTATGAGCCTGAATAAGAAGTGAAAAGGCGAAAAACGCTTTTTTGTTATTTTTTTCATATTTTGGTTAAATATGGATTTTTTCACAAAATAGCAAATAGCCGTATGATGCAATGGTTTTAGAGCTCCGATATTGATGGCAATCGATTTAACGTGCAAAAATAGGTCGGAAAACCTGTCAAGTCAGGCCTCAGCTACTCATTTATAAAAAATCATTTTTTAAAAGTGAAAAACACGCTTCCTTCAACGCTATTTTACCCAATTTTCGGATCGTTTCGGAGAAGTGCCCCATACACCAAAAGATAGATATTTGTCAGGCCTTTCAAATAAAACTGGTCTCCCGTGACGACTCATGACGACTTTGTGTATGACATAGCCTTATGTTTCGTTTTTGGCTGAAAAATGACTTTCCGAAAGAAATTTTTCAAAAATTTCCAAAAATTTTGAAATTTCACCCAATTGCCCTTCCAAGACAACATACATTGAAGAATATGTATAATTTTCGTCTCGTCCTAAAACCCTGCAAGTAAAATGGCAGTCAAAAAAGACAGTCAAAAATGACAGTCAAAAATGACGAAAAACTCAAATAACGCATCGATTCTGAAGCAATCAATCGGTGGGTCGCATGGCATACAACTCTATGGACTAATATCTATCGGATAGAACCATTTTTAGAAAAAAAAAATTTTCCTATGTCCACCTAAAAACCACTGTGGAGGGGGAGAGGGAATAGACAATCCTTACACTGGGGTATGTAGTATGTCATGGGAGGGGGAGAGGGAATAGACAATCCTTACACTGGGGTATGTAGTATGTCATGGGAGGGGGAGAGGGAATAGACAATCCTTACACTGGGGTATGTAGTATGTCATGGGAGGGGGAGAGGGAATAGACAATCCTTACACATGGGGTATGTTTTTAGTAGCATAGCTAATGGGTGTCCCCCTGAAGATGGGTGACGAAGGAGTGATCCTGGAGATTCGTTTACCCGACTGGGGTGGTACTGGTATAGATATAACCCGGGGTTTTAGCTCAATAAAATAAAAGAGTAGAAGAGAAATAGAAGCTACATTTTGATTTCATATCAAGTCTATCTAACTAAATGCTAACCTCCTCTCTCTCTCTCTCCTACAGATATCACTGCCTGGTGGCCCCTTCATTTTTGGAGCCCTCCTCGCTTTCCTGGCTCTGTTAATCACCCTCTCATTACCCGACAAGGCAGCTATAAAGCCCAAGATTGATCACCGCAAGAAAACGGACTCTGAGCCAAGTGAAGATGAAGGAGGTGGTGTGGGGTCAGGGTTTCACCACCATCATGATCATAGCCCACTACTTCCCGAATCTGTTCCTTGAAGGAAGAGAGAGAAAGAGAGAGGCTTATATGTTTTGTATTTAGAGTAAACGTGGGAATTTTTGTCAGTTTGTGGAGTGGGTTTTCTTCTTTTTCCGATTAGTTGAGAGTGAGATAAAGAGATATAGAGATAGAGACAGTGAGGAAAGTCGTTATGTAGCATATTAATTGTAGAATTTTTTGTTTATTTCTTTCGGCCAGCTTACAGATATCTTATTGTTTCGGTTACACACATTGCCCCAAATAAGGATTAAATATATTAAAGTCTTAGTTGATTAACCAACATAGACTGCAGTAGAGTTTAACTTTAGTATTCTAAATACATTGCATGAAGTTTTTTCCTATACAGTAAATCTAATTACAGCGTTCCCACAACCACCTACATCTGTCCGACTCTAGCACTCACTATAATATCAACAAGAATTACTTTGAGTTATTACTTTGAGTTCGAACCTTTCAACTGATATAGTGATTTGTGTATTATACACCTCCTTCACAAAAGAGTCTCAGTCATGTCAAGCTGAGAGGCATGGGTTTCTATTTTCGATTTGTTGATATCATTCTCGAGTCAGTACTCACGACACCATGAAAACACGATCTTTCTTGAACTTGAAGTTGATGACTATTGGAAAGTTGTTGTGATCAATGATCAGATCATGATTCAGATTGTCCCATTCCTTTCAGTTTTAACATCTTCAGTAAAATGTGTTGTATTATTTGTGTCGAACATGGAATGGTTGGGGTGGAACAAAATACAGCAGTTCAATCATTACTATATTTTATGCAGTATTTGAGTTATTTCATAATTCATAATGAGGTACATTTGTCACGCGCAAATAAACTTTAATGTGGCCGCAACATTGTGGCGCGCCTCAGAAATTGTCTCTTCTGAGAACGCGCGCGCTGTTCATCCATCCAAAAGCACTCCGCAAGCAATCGTCCCCAGTTTTGTGTGTGCTCGACATTTCCACCAGCGACTCGTTTCTTCTTTCAACTCTTCGAGGTTCTCCGCCTCCGTTATTTTGCGGTTGTTTTTTAGTAAATATGTTTAAAAAGGGGAAGCGCAAGTGCGAAATTAAATCTTACTCAACTGCCGTGCAACCCTACATAAATGATGATAATACAGTGCTAGCTGGTAAGTTGACCTTGAAATTGCACCACCAAACCTTTCCAAAACCCCACTTTCCTTCTCTTGTTGCTAAATATTTAACTTAGCCCCGATTTTGTTTCTTAAATCTACCAGAATTGCCATTTTATTATCTTTGAGTTGATCAGCCAGTTGTATTGTGTGTGTGACACTAAAAATAGAACACACCATTGTACACACACACACTTACCGCCCGGTCAATTTACAGCGAATATTTCTCGCTTTCTATCTTTTTCTCTCTCTCTCTCTCTATCTATCTATCTATCTCTCTGTACATCGTGGTGGGAGGAGTAGCGCTACCACTTAAATCAGAAACAGCTCAGAGAGACATAAAATGAGGGTGGAGAAAAAACATAGAGCCGGGACAGAAAGTGATAAAATGTTAATGTTCTATAGAATTTAATAAGAATTCTTAGCATTTGTGGATGGTTGGGGCCTATAAAACCTTATACTATAGAGTCCCGAAAATGACACCTTTTCAGTCCCCTTTCTCGCTGCCATATGGCCTCATCTTAGAGCGAGCGGGGGTTTTTTTATGGCGGGGCCTCGTTCTCTATCCGTTCTCCCTCGTTCTGGCTCGACTTTCACTTTCCGTTCCACCTCTCTACAATCTTTTACATAAGTGTTTCTAATGTAGTATTGCATGTGTCCGACATTTCTTATCATTACAGTGTTACTCTCCAAAGTAAAAAATCTTTCTTAAAAAAAAAATTCGAACAAAGGAGGAGGAAAAGAACTTTACTTCTCGAGTAGTCCCGGGTTCTATCGGTCTCTTCACCTTTTTAATTTTCAAAAATTTTAAGGATTTAAAGCCCACACCATCCGTACAAAATCATCATCGGGGAGGGCCGTCACTTTCGCGCGAGCGCGCGCGCGCGGCGCGCGCGCCGGGGTATCTTGCTCGGTCGAAAAGTCTCCCCCGTTTCTTCCCTCGTACTCCCCCCCTTTTCCCTCCCCCTGTCTCTCTTTTTTAAATCTATCTCCCGGGGGAAACCCTTTTTCCTTTCTCTCTCCTTTCCCCCCCTTTTCTCGTTGGGCCTTCTGTGGGCACAGCCAATCAATATCCGCCTCTCTTCGAGTGCAGCACACAAACATACATGCACACACATTTCAATTTTCAAAATGAAAGAATGAACCATTTTTTGAAATTTGCCAATTTCCAATAAATTCGCTGATAAGAATTTCCATTTATTTTCTACTTTCAAACGTGTTTTATTTGTCTGATGATTCCTACAGATAAAAGGTGCAATATCATTATATGCATGTGATTGAGAAACTAGATAAAGCGATAGATCGGAGAGAAAGAGATAGAGAATAGAGATATATCAAGAGATAGAGAGCGAATGAGAGGGAGAGAGAGAGAGAGAGAGATATTAACAATGAACATTTGACGACACGATTATGAGTGACAAGCAGTCTCCGCGTTTTCTCTCTTTCTTTAATTCTCCATGTTTAAGGATATATAATCCTGTTTACAAATCATATTCTGGCCGGGCCGTGACGTAAAACTTGCTCAATTGGCCATTTTGTGCTACGACAAATCGTCTTGTGCGTCACCACTGACCACTTTTCAACATGATCTGTATCTCTCTCCTTTTATACTTCTAGTATTTCTCTCCCTACCTACTGCTTATCTATCTCTTTCTCTCTCTCTTTCTCTCTCTCTCTCTCTCTCTCTCTCTCTCTCTCTCTCTCTCTCTCTCTCTCTCCCTCTCTTTCCAAAAAGAAGGACACACATGTGGCAAAATAATTAAGGGTACTTGTGTCAAAGTGAGACATTATTTAATTTTCTCTCCAATTGCTCCCGGGTCCCTTTGAAGTTACCGACCTTTTAACTTGAATTCGGCCGCACTGTGTACTGGATGCCGAGCGGTCCTGACACAAGGACAGGAAATCTGTTTATAATATCTTTCTCGTTGTGTGTATGTATCTCTTTCTCTCTCTCTCTCTCTCTCTCTCTCTCTCTCTCTCTCTCTTTGTTCTCTTTCTACCTCTTTATAAATGTAACACATTTCGGTGATTTTTGACATATAATCTCGAAATCTCATATCAACTTCATGACAACAAGCAAGATATAATCGGGCTGGGAGAATAGTAGAGAAGGGGGTCTGGCGATGGAAGCGGGCTGAATTATATTTTCGTTCTTGGGAACATATAATATTTAGCTGGTCAGTAATAATTATGTGGCTATTCACGGGTATTTTTATCCGTTTTATGACTGATACCCCCCCCCCCCCTCAGAATTCTAGTTCCCGAGTTCAGCTCGTTATCAAGCCTGATAGCCTGGATGACACGATAGAGTGGCTGAACACACTTAGAAGATTTTCAAGAAATAGGTAAGCGTTAGAGAAAAAGGGTGGAATTGTTATAGTGGCTGAGAGAGACAGAGGAGAAAATGGGTGACTTTCATATAATACATAATAGTGTTATTGAGAAATATAAAGAGGGATATAATAATGTTCTAGAAGCTGTATTATACAAATTAATAGACGGGGAAATATAGAGGAAAAAAGAGACACCAACACATAAATAGAGAGACAGAGATGGATAAAGATAGAGAGAGAGAGAAGAGAGAGGGAGAGAGAGAGAGAGAGAGAGAGAGAGAGAGAGAGAGAGAGAGAGAGAGAGAGAGAGAGAGAGAGAGAGAGAAAGAGAGAGAGAGAGATAGAGAGAGAGAGAGAGACGGAGGGGAGGGAGGGTCTGACGAGAGGAGTGCGTTGTCCGTGGCAGTTTCCTGTATTCTGCAGAATATTGAAACACACAAAGTATAATATTTACCTACCACTAGCTGGTACGTGTATGCTATGTGTAAGCTATGTCTCTCTTTTTCTCTCTCTCTCACTTTCTCTCTCTCTCTCTTTCTTTCTCTCTCTCTCTCTCTCTCTATCTCCCTCTCTCTCTCGCTCTCTCGCTCTCTCTCTCTCTCTCTCTCTCTCTCTCTCTCTCTCTCTCTCTCTCACAAAGGATTGTGATCCATTATCTTCTGCATGCGACTAAAATACTCAATCAATCAATCAATCAATCAAAACTGCCGCTGGCAGTGGCATTGCGCCGAAATAATCATATTATAATAGGAAGCAAACCAGCCACACAGACCAAACTGAGTGAGGATTCAGGGTGGCGTAACAGGGTCGTTAGCACGAAGACGGTTAGGTCTTTTGTGTGCTTTGAACCTGCTACCCCACCCTGGTCCGCACTATGTCTTTACAAAACTGAAAACCATGAAAAATTATAAAACATAAAATAAATCCGCATCTCAAAAAGTTAACTCATTAATCTCTATCTCTCTAATCTCTCGCAACACTTCTCACGTCTCACTCTCTACAATATAGCCTCTTCTAATCCTCCACACTTTATCAGGTTCATTTTCTCTTCTCTCTCTCAGTTTAGTAACTAATTCTTTTCTCTCTGCTCTCTCTTCTACTGATCTGTCCGGTGCAATAAACACTGACTGATACTGGTCAGAGTCCTTCAGCATCGCTGATTTCCCCAAAATAGTCCTAGCAATCTCTCTGTTCCTCAGCACCACCCGCACTGGCCGCACTCCCTCACCACCTCTCCTACCAAGTCGTGCCACCTCTGATAACACTGGCGCTTCAGACAAATGTTCAAATAGATCCTTGACTAAAGTACTGTCGCTTAGCTGGTCACTCTCTGGCAGACCGTACACCATCAGGTTGTTACTACGATCAACTGAAGCGCTGGCAATTGCTGTTCGTAGTTTGCTGGGAGCAAGGGCAGATACACAGGTCTGGTTCACAGCAGTAGCAGCTGTCTGGAGAACAGCAGAGTAATTCTGAATCTCGTCCTTTACAACTGTCTGTACAGCGGTCACGCTCTTCTCTAGCATGGTATCTTTCATGGATATGATCGAGTCTTTCAGGGCACTGATCTCTGATTGCAGTTCAATGATCTTGGAATCACGTTCTAATAACAGATCTGTAGCACTGTCAAGACGGTCTCGGGTGTGGTCCAGATGCTCCATAAGCTTCTCTACCTTCTCTTTTGATTCATCGCTACACACAGAACTGTTCTGAACCGATCGCATGTCATCTGACAAGTTCTTCTTAGCTAACCGACTGAGAGGGAGAGCACGATACCAAAGTAAGCCCGCCATATCAGAAATAAAACTAACTTTCTTGTTGGTATCTAGAGTTGAGAGATAGGTGGTGGTCAGCTTGTTCAGGTCAAATGTGCCACCTTCCTTGTTAGGGTCAGGGTACCCACCGACTCGTCTCAAGGTAGATACGATGGACATCTCCAGCCGGCTGTAATCAGCAGTAGCAGCTCTGTTGCCCGGGCCGCCATTCCGCCAGATAGTGAAGGCACGATCCAACTTGGAGGCCATGCTCGTTCGCGTGTACAACGGTGCAAGATCAAAAAATTATCAGGATCAAAAAATTACCACATGGGGAAAAAGGGGAATTGGTGCATGTGATATTGATGATCGTTTCAGGAAAAATTTATGGGTTTTTAGGGACACTCAATGAACGAATATAAGCAAGACAATTATTGTATGATGGATCTATCGCAAGGTTGGAATATATAACAGTTGACTAACACCCTCATGTTTCAGGAACACCTACGCAAAGAGGTCATCTCTGAGCGATGAAGAGGAGAGTGACCAGGAGCGATACAACTCTAACAGTAGCATCCCTATCTTTCAATCTAGGTAAATATATATCTCAAAGAGAGACCTGGTTTGTCAAACAAATTGTTCACTGAATACATGGCTCGTCGCGTCAGTGACCTAAATGTCTCTAAAGTTTAGATCATTGATCCCCCCTACACCAGTATCATGTAATTTACAAATTATATCCCTTCTTCCAAATCCACTATCTTTTTAATTACTTTTCCAAATCTCTCTCTTGCCTACTTTCTCCGGAGAGTATGTCCAACCAATTGCACCTCAATGACATGTCACTACTTGCAGTTTATCCAAGACAGCATCACGGCGACACCCGGGCTCCCTCTCTTCCTACCTATCACTTCATCCTCATGCATCTATCTCTCTCTCTCTCTCTCTCTCTCTCTCTCTCTCTCTCTCTCTCTCTCTCTCTCTCTCTCTCTCTCTCTCTCTCTCTCTCTCTCTATCTCTCCCATAACACAGTGGGAGGCAGGCAATCTCTTCACGAGTAACTGGAAGGCGTCAGGGGGACGGCCGTCCTCATTCGCACTCCCTCGTTACAAGAGAGAGAGATTTGTGTGAGTGGTAGAGGGAGTGGAAGAGACAAAGACGCCAATCAATTTGTTACAAAATAGCATCTGTTTCTCTCTCTCTCTCTCTCTCTTTCTCTCTCTCTCTCTCTCTCTCTCTCTCTCTCTCTCTCTCTCTTCTTCACTCCCTACATATTCTTGCTCTAGATCTCTTTATATTATTATATGACATAGTTCTATGAGGGTTCCCTATTTGATCACATGAAATCACGGCCACTATGAAGAGTTAATGTCACGTGATCCCATATTGTGTCTTCTGTCAAGTCTCATTTCCATTTCATACCTTCCTCATCTAGGTGCATATTTCTCTCACTCTCTCTCTCTCTTTCTCTCTCTCTCTCTCTCTCTCTCTCTCTCTCTCTCTCTCTCTCTCTCTTTCTTTAAGAAATGATATTATATGAGAAGCCTGTAATCATTATATCATGTCATCACATGTATTGTGAATCACTTTTCCCGTCTAAATATATTTTCCAGACCTGTATCAGTGCAGTGTTTAAAATCACTTTTATACTATACTAAGGCTTCCACTTTTATATTATCTATGATATATCTTCTATGACTTGCCCAATCACCGGGCCAGTGCGTGAAATATATGCGGCCGAAGTCTTGCAGAGAGAGAGAGAGAGAGAGAGAGAGAGAGAGAGGTAGAGAAGGAGAGAGTCAGAGATTCAGAGAGAGGAAATAATTTTACAGGGTAGTGAATTAATAATAAAATTTGGCTCCAGTCCCTCCTGCACTTTTACTTTTCCTTCACCTACTCTTATCTTAATTCCTCTCTTTCTCTGCACTTCTTATCACACTATCTACCATCTCCCCACATGGTCCCCCTCATTATAACACCCTGTTTGCCCCTTCATTATATGGCCTTATTGATATTATAATTTGCTCGAACCCTACCAGCCCCAAAATTAGAGTAATATAATGAATTCTAATCTTATCTCTTCCCTCCATCAGAACCATAACCTACTTACCTCTAAGTTCTAACCACCCCATCTTTGTCCCCCAACCACCCCACCTTTGTGCCCTAACAATCCGTCCTCACCAGCCAACCTTCCCCTAACCACCCAAAGTCCTAACCACCCAAAGTCCTAACCACCCAATGTTCTAACTACCCAATTTCCTAACCTCCTCATGTTCTAACCACCCAAAGTCCTAACCTCCTCATGTTCTAACCACCCAACCTTCCCTTAACCACCCAATGTCTTAACCACATAAAGTCCTAACCACCCAATGTCCTAACCATCCATTGTCATAACCACCCAACCTTCCCCTAACCACCCAATGTCCTAACCACCCAATGTCCTAACCACCCAATGTCCTAACCACCCAATGTTCTAACCACATAAAGTCCTAACCACCCAAGTCCTAACCACCCAATGTTCTAACCACCTCATTCCCCAGTCCCCACAGTTTGGATGGCGAAGATGTGGAACGGCTGAAGACCATAGTTCAGTGGACCTACCTGCAAAATGGCCTTCTTAGTAGGGACAAATCTAGTTAGGGGTAGAGAAGTATCAAGCTAGGATAACCCTCACCCCCTCACACACAAAACACTAGAGAGACAATAGTTAATATATGTATATTATCCATGAATATTAGTTATTGAAACCACATAGTAATATATATAAAGGTAAATCATATAAATAACAAAAAAAATATGACATAATGACGTAGTGATGAATTGTGGCCGATAATGGTTCTTATATATATTTTAGTGGTGTAATGCTAGACAGATTTGTGTTTAGTACTGTATTGTTCATACTGTATCCCACTATCAAGGGTTACAGTATGAGCAGTACAGTTATTTAGTATACAATTACAGTAGGTTATATATTTTGTGACGAAGCTTATATAATTAACAAATGTTACATTCCTCCCTCCTTCACAAATTATGATAAATCACCTCCCGAGAGAGGTATTATTATCGCCCTGTTTTCACCACACAATAATTGCTCCCAACATAACACGCTGAATTCCGGTATTAATTGTGCTGTGTGTGTAGATATGATATAATATATGTGTGAACGATGGTATCAATCAAAACTTACACATTTATAAGCTTTTGAAAATTATGAAATATTGTATTAGGAGAATGAGAGCTTGAATCAGGAACCGACCGAATCAGGAAATACTGGTCCCTGATTGGCTGATAACCAGTCACGTGACCTAAATAACGAGTTCTGATTGGCTGTTTACTTGTTTCGGTCGGTTCTTGGCTTGAATCTTATTAATATCTTTGTGGTTATATAATCGGAACAGTTATGATGTATAATTGTGAACATATGGTGGTGTATGTAATGGCCCATTTAACATGAATATATTATGTATAACACACAGTAATAATTGATTCATGATTATTGATTATTGAGAGAGAGAGTGTATAGGGAGATCAAGATTCAAGTGGTACAAAGTGGTTTTGTTTTGCCCGTAGCTAAATCATGGCTAAGATATATGGTCATTTTCTTTATGCATTCAATTCAAATCACGATATATACCCAAATGTAACTTTCAATGTTTTAGATATATTATTTTAGTGTTATAATATTAGGCCCAAATATAATATACATTTATGTTTAATACCAAACTAAACCTTCTCGGATTGTCCCCCCATTTTTGGTGTGCTGAGGGACAATCCAAAGGAGGACAGTTTACCCTATGTGTGTATGACGGCCTCCCTTGCACCTCGGGAAGTCAACAATCGGTCTGCGCACACATCCCTGGGAGATCTTCCAGAGATGTGTGCGCAGATCGATTGTTGACTTCCCGAGGTGCAAGGGAGGCCGTGAGTATGGTCATGTCTGCTGTTGCAGCTCTGCTGTAGAAGCAGGCAGGTTACCACATATTATATATTTTTCGTTATAGTTATATTTCCAATTTAGGCAAAATACTACACAGCTTTAGGTAAAGGGTAGGTCCAGTATTTTTTACGAAATAGAATTCTTTAGAATCTCATATGATAGTGTTGGTGTGTGATGTGAATCTAGGTAAAATATAAGTTATTCAAATATCACATTCCACACACCTACTGCGGATCCCAAAGTTAAAATTGAAGGATGCTCCTTCCTGCTTTCTAATATCTATTTACACAGGGTATGTCAGTGGCAGATCACCTATCACAAGTGTAAAGTTCCAAAGTTGATCTCACACACACAGGAGGAACCAGATACTGCACTGATATACACTGATACATATATATATATCCACACTATAATACATGTGTTTAGTTGTTCATATATGTTCTTTTTTTCCCCGAAAATTCATTCTACTGATATCTCTCTCTCTTGCCAAGCTAGACTGCAATTCGCGCGCCCATAAAATAAAAAGGGTTTGAACAAAACAATATCTCTCCCTATTTGATATATCTCTGGTTTGAGGTAAAAAATTACCCACACGTTAGTTTCTGACAATTAGAGGGTGATATCAGCTAAAAACACGTGTAATTTTCAAGAAAAAGAACTTTCACAAACACACGTACACAAATTAGAAAATGATATTTCTATTTATAGGTACATTTGTTGATAATATATTTAGGAGTGCCAAAATTATGTATCTTTTCCCCTAGTTATTAAACTGAGTTTAAACAGTTTTAGACAAGAATATGATTGAGAGAATGCTATATTTTTAGTGTGAAAATCAGTTAGGAGTGTTACATCTGTGCCTCACTATACACGCAAACACCATTATATACCGTGCTTATATCGTGCTTACACGATAATGCGGTGTATGTGAGTATGAGTGTGTGTGAGATGCATATATGGTCTACTAGAGACAGTGAAACTATAAAATTGTTCCCCATTTTCCAATATCTAGAGGCAGTGAAACTATAAAATTGTTCCCAATATAAGTTGTTCTCTCAATACACATCCTTTCAGATGAAAATGAAGCTTATTCTTTTGTTTGTATCTCACCCTGGTCCCCCCCTGGCCCCCCCTAGCCCGGGGGGCTATTGTTTACGCATCAATGAGTCCAGCATTGTTATGCATCACAGATCGGAGGGATAAATTTGCTTTTACCACGTCCACTCAATAAACACTAGTATATATGCCGTCCCTTTCTTTCTTTGTTCATTCGTATCTCTCTATCCCTCACTCTCACTCACTCTATCCCTCGCCCTTTCTACTTCTATACTTCTCTCTCACTCTCCTTATCTATCTCTCTTTCTCTCTCTAAGCCCCCTTCCGTCCCCCGTGCTGGTGATCTAAGCGGTGGAAATATTTGTGAATATAAAGGTAGCGAGCTAATAGCTCTCTATTCTCTCTCTCTCTCTCTCTCTCTCTCTCTCTCTCTCTCTCTCTCTCTCTCTCTCTCTCTATCATATCTATCTCTCTAGTCTCTATCTCCCTATCTCTCTCTCTCTCCCTACCCTCTCTCTCCCTCTGTCTCTGTCTCTCTCCCCTCGCTTTACATATTGTCACAGGTCATATTATAATACACTCTTTAGTCATTCGGCCCATATTAACACCATGGTCATTTCTTTATTTCTCTCTCTCTCTCTCTCTCTCTCGGCCAATAACTAGCAGGATGGAATATAAAAAAATTTCATTGGAAAGTTAAAAAATTTTTAATGGTTTATTAAATTTCAGGCAAAGGGGGCCTTTCTTTCCTCCAGCCTTTCTTTCAAGCCCCCTTCCTGCCCCGTGCTGGTGATCTAAGCGGGGAAATATTTGGGAATTAAAGGGAGAGAGCAAAGAGAGCAGCGATTATGATATAAAGAAAGCGGGAAGAGATAGAGATAGATGATAGAGATAGAATGAGATATAGTATATCTATAGATATATCTACTATATATATATATATATATCTAATAGATTATATCATAGAGGAGTATATAGTCGATATTTTATACATATATATCTCCTCTCACTACCCTTCTCACCCTAATGTCTCGTCTCTATCCCTAGATTGTAATCTTTTACATATTGTCACCCAGGTCAAGTATATAAACTACCACTCTTGAGTCATTCGGAAAAAGACGTAAAACAAAGCGGGAAACCGGGAGCGGAGGGATAGAGTCAAAGAGACCGCAACCGAGACACGAGACGAGAGCCAGCGAAAGAGACGAAAGCATTACTAAAGAGTGATAGTAGAGAGAGAGAGCTAACTATAGCGCTTCTCTCTCTCTCCTATCTCTCTCTACTCTCTATTCTCTTCTCTCTCTATCTCTCATTCCTCTCTCTCGGCTCTCTCTCTCTTACCCGCTCTCCCAATAACCGTGGGTTATCGGCCAGAATAAGCAGGGAAAAAGCAGGAAATGGGGCGAGAATAATAATGGAAATCAGACCACATTTCATGACGGAAAAGTTAACCTCATTATAACTATGTTATGTTAACTTCTTTACCAATGCCAGTGGCAAAGGGTAATTCTACTTTCTTTCTGTTCCCAACTCGTGTATAATTACTCGTTAATTGAATGGTTAGGTTTAATGAAGCCCTCACACCAGCTGTGTTGTTGTCACGGGTGCCTGTGAAACTTAACACGACCTAGCATGCAACGGGAAAACCACACTTGTTACGTGGTAGCTGAGGGTCTACAGAATGGCGCTACGGTGCCGGGGATAAAAAACTCCATTCCCTAAATCGTTTATTTACGTTTTATTGATTGTGGGTCAAAATGTGGCTTATTAAGTGGTCCCGAAAAATCGCATAATGACTTAGCACACGAATATGTCACCCTACCTTATTTTGCACGAGAATCGATTGCCGTAAGTCGAATCTTAAAATGACTGTAAAATGGTCAAAAGTATTTTTTACCATTTTTGGAGGTTTTGGCCCCTAAACCATTGAAAACGTGAGATAGGAATTTGAAATTGTGCCAATCGTTAAAATGGTCATTTCTACAAGAACCAAGTTTTCGTGTATATCCGATTTAGGTTAGATTTGGGCAAATTGTTGAAATCTGCCAACTAGGAGACCGTAACTAGGTTCTTGTTTTTTGGATTTTGGCATTTTTGACAAACTTCTGATTGAAATGCGTCAATCGGGACCATGACTTAAGTTGTTCTATGGGACAATTTTCGACTAAAATCCAAGATTTCATACCAATCCAATAACAGATTGTGATTTATAGAAAATAAGTAGGCAAAACGGTCAAAATAGCAGAAACAAAAGTTGTCATTTGACCGTTTTGCCTACTTAAATTTTCAAAAATCAAAACGATCTGTTTATTGGTATGGTATGGAATATCTTGGATTTAGTCGAAATTGTCCCATAAACAACTTAAGCATGGTCCCGATTGACCATTTCAATCAGAAGGTTGTCAAAAATGCCAAAATCAAAAACAAGAAAATCAAGTTACGGTTCCCTAGTTGGCAGATTTTCAACAATTTGTGCCCAAATCTAACCATAAATCGGATATACACGAAAACTTGGTTCTTGGTAGAAAAATGACCATTTTAACGATTGGCACGAGTTTCAAATCCTATCTCAACGCTTTCAATGGTTTAGGGCCAAAAAACCTCCAAAAAATCAACTTTGACCATTTTACAGTCATTTTAGAGATTCGACTTCAACGGCAATCGATTCTACGTGCAAAAAATAGGTTAGGGTGAATATTTCGTGTGCATAAGTCATATGGATTTTTCGGGACCACGTTTAATATAGCCAATTTGACCAAATCAAATAAAAGTAAAAAAACGATTTAGGGAATGGATTTTTTTTATCCCGCACCGGGCGCCATTCTGTAGACCCTCAGCTACACGTACAAGTGGGGGTTTCCCGTTGCATGCTAGGTCGTGTTAAAATTTCACCAGGCACGCCGTGCGTGTGTGATAGTGTGATCCTATGAGGTCCTGGAATGTAGTAGTAGTCATGATTATAATTATAGTAGTCATTGTTATGTACTAACTCATGGAGTAGTGGCACAAAAGGAATTCCAACCGCCTCCGATATAGATTACAATTCGGGGGATCATTCAGTACCCTCTATTCTTTTTTATCTCTCTGCTAGATTTCTCTATAATTTCATGTATTTGCTCTAAATTTATTATAATTTCTTCAGCTCTATCTCTCTCTATCTCTCTCTATATCTCTCTCTCTCTCTATCTCTCTCTCTCTCTCTCTCTTATCTTATATTCATCTATATCTCTCTTTCACTCATCTCTCTCTTCTATCTCTCTCTTGTTCAATTTATTGGTCATTTTTGTTTCTAATTTAGGACCCAAAACCCATATCATCACACCACTTATCAGTGATGTATAACACGCCTCTCGCGGTAGATGAATCCATACAAGGACAATTACATGGCCTGAATTGGGATGGCCCACACACACGCGACACAAGGCCACACACACACACACACACACACACATCTTCTTTCTCATTCCGTCTCTCTCTCACTTTCACTCGACCAATGGCTCCTGGAGTAGATATAATGGAGGGGCGATCAAACAATGTGTAGAGTTGAGTGCGCACGACTAGCAACGGTGCACGCGCGCGCACTCGCATACACCCATTTCTGGGTGCGTGTGTGTGTGTGTGTGTGTCGCTCGAGTTGACTGTTCGGACTGACTCTCCGGAGACAGTACGAACAGTAGCCAAGCGTTGTCCGTTACTACTGTTGGATTGCCTCTCGTAAGTAAGCTCCAAGAGAGTATGAACGCGATGATTGGTTACTGTCAATGAGTCATTTATCATCATATCTCTATTTGGCATCTCCCAAAATGTTCCATCTGGAGACTGGAAACAATCCAGCTTTCAGAGAAGTTCTATTAGGTTGGCGCAGTGAAAGTCAGTATTTTGGAAAGGCATAAATAACATTAACAGGTCATGTGACAGACAATATTGCCAAAAGGGAGCTGGGAGAAAGAGCAGAGCATGAAAAATAGGAGACGATCTGCTCCTAACCTTGAAACCGATAAGCTTACAAATATAGGCTGTCTGGTAACGCTAACCCGATCTGAGTGCCGCTAGACAGGAAAATGGGACAGAAAGACGGAGAAAACTTTGGCAAATCATGATTTGCCGACAACCATCTCCAAATCCATACTGACTGTTATAGTCTCATTAATATATGTAGCTCTACAATTTACAAACTATATACTCTCAGTTATACATGTCACTTATATATACATAATACATACAATCGTTCATTAACCAACTCCACGGCAAAATGTTCTACATCGATAACGTGATACGTATTCAGTATGATAATGTTCATTGTTCGCAACGAATTCATACATATTGGAATGTCAAAAAGGTGCCAGATAACTTGTTCATTTCTTCTTTTTCTTGTTTTCATCCGCTGGGGGTACAATTACCACTGGTTTCGGCTGAAAATGAGACATGATTAATCAAGAGAAACTATTGTTTTGTCCAAACCCTTCGGGGAGGGTCGAACAAAGCAAATTAACTAGAGCCTCTAGTTAATTTGCCTTGTTCGACCCTCTAGTAGAGGGTATTCAGACAATTATGGTGGGCAATTCACCCTGATCTAACACAAAATGTTACCTTATAAATATGGAAGGAACACACAAGATCTTTAGAGACAGTGAGTGTAGCTGCAGCATTATCAAATTCTCCACAGTAGTTGGGGGCAGTGAACAGAGTCACCATCTGCGAGATAAATTGGAGTTGTAAAATAATTTTTTTTTAGTCTGTCAGCTCCCACACCGGGCATTCGGCCCAGTCTGAGCTTATGTCGCCAACCCTATCTGAACTTGTTGAGGAACAACTCAACAAATCTGAACGTATTGTCGGGGGTCTTTTTTTAAAGACCTGAGTTTTTTGAAAACTCGTGTGCGCGCGAGTGGGAGTCTCCATTACAGTGACTGAACGATAGCTGTGTTCTGACAACGATAAGGCTCTCGCGCGTAACTGCAAGTCAGCCTCTGAAAATGCTTGATCTGCAGAATGATGCAGGGACGATGTCACAATCAAATATTGATTGGAACACTCCCATTAGTCCATCACTAATCTCCCAGTTGTACGACGTCTTACCTTCCGCTTGCAGAAGAACTGGTATCCATCTTCGACCACCTGAGAATGAAAACAAGAATTATTGCATTATGTATTCATAATGCGGTGTTTCCCTGCCCTCCGTCGACAGGATCAGTATCACACTATCACAATATAAAGGCTTGGTCGCATTGTGAGATGCATGCGTCCTGTATTTACACAGTTACACAGCTGTTTTACTCTACCCTCACCCCTTCAGCAACAGTGTTGTGAGCTCCGCGCACAGCTTTGAAAAATAAGCGTCCTGACATCATATTTCATCAAAACAGTTATTTGATTTTATGAAGGAGCAGTTACTATGCTGCTACCGTGACACACGCGATTTTGACCACGCTCGAGTTACTATTTCAAATCCGAGATTTCTAAACCCTTTATGATCTTTTTAGCACACGTGCTAAAACGATCATCCGGGTAGATGCCCTTCGGGCATCCACCCGGGCAGGGAAAAAATGTGTTGCTGTTTGATGTTTCATGGTACCATCTGTCTATAAAATGAGTAATAGATAAATAATGTTTGATGTTGTTAGTACCTGGTGAGCTCTGACAATGAGACTGAGGTTGTTCCTCTTCAGAAACTTGCTGACCTCGTTAGTCCCAAATGTAAAGCTAACTCCTCGATCATTATCTCCAAACCCAACTATATCCTGTGTGTTGGAGTTAGGTGTAAGTGTACAAAGTGCAGTGAGATAGTTGTCTCACAAAAGATTGCCCTCTCCGAACCGGGCCAAAGGCGAGAGAGGGAGAGTGAGACAGTTTTGGCATTGCCTTGTGCATGTTGAGCACTACATATATGAAATGATGCACATTGTATACTAAAAATATGTACCCAATCTGCAACTTATGTGCAAGCTAAGAGTGATAATTATCTTCCCTAATTAGTCCTACACGATATTTCTTACTAGAAAGTTAAATTTAAAAACTTTTTGTTGTTTCCATAGGCACAAAATAACTCTAAAATTATGTGAATCGTAGATCCTCCTCCGTTAGGTGACATGACGTATCTAACAGATTGCTACTGCTAATTGGATCTAATTAACTCTGTCTGTGTGTGAGGACCACCAGTGAGAGAGAGAGCTGCATCTTATGAAGTCTGCTAGAACCACACAGTGTAGTTCGAAACATGTCCACACACATTCCAAATTAACACACGGTAATTGGGAATGTAGAAACCGCTAACCGATTAAACTGTCTATAATAATGTACAGCTCTTTTGAAAAATAACGTAACTGATACTTTCAATCCTTTTGTTATTGATAATCGTTTCGAAAGAAGAGAGAGAGAAGAACTTAGACATTAGTCAGATCAAGTAAGTTAATAGATTCAACAGAAAACCTCATATTATATACTGTTAAGTGATGATGAGAGGCCCCTCAAACCTGAAACTTATAACTAGACTTTTCTACCTTACTTTTTAGTAAAGTAAGGGGGACTAGTAGCAAAGGAGAATAATAGTAAGGGGGACTACTAGAAATCACATATTTAGTGCACCTACCGGATCAGGATCACTCCATAGTAGATCACAGAGAACTCCTTTATTAGGAATATCCAAGGGTCTCTCAACCTTGTTCAGATCCCGAGGGTTGAGGAGATCAGGGGATAGCCCACCATGCATACAGAATATCGTACTCTCCACTAGCGCAGCTGGGAAAAAGAGAGGGTGGGTTAGAATTCAGTGCTTAGTGCAGCTGGGAAGAAGAGAGGGTTACTATTCAGTACTTAGAGTACCTGGCGTCACGTAGTGAGGCTGGCCTATAAATATGGATAAATGTATTCTTCCCTAGTCTTTGGTGACAATGTGTACATAGATTCTAGCTCTCTAATACAGCTGCTGTGTGTACTTTTCAGCTTGACATAATAATCCAATGTCGAATAAAGCGTCCCAGATCGGAGACAGCGTGAGAAAAAAATTGAAAAATAATACAAACTACTCAGTACCGACAAGCATACTACTTAGACCCGGACCCCACCTGTCCTCTTTTTCATACCTAGTGGAAGGCAGTTGAATACATCAGTGAATGTTTTCCAGATTTTAATGTTGTACCTCCTTTTACACTCGTCATAAAACCCATAGATTCTGAAAAATTAGTAAATTAGCTATGGGAAGGGGAGAAAGGGGAAGAAATAGTGAGCTGTGAGAGAACAAAAGAGAGAGAACGAGATGCTGCTTGGTAGGATTTTCTTTGACATGATACTGTAGTCTGTTTCCGATGTTTCCAACATAATTAGACTAACTTCCTTTCTCGCATTTATGCTTTCTGTCGCATGTTTATTTTGTTTTACACGTTTTCCGCTCCGACAGCTTTGATCTTATTTCGTTTGACACCGAATGTCGAATGAGTAGAGAAAATGAGAGGGAGAGAGAATAATAGAGGGAATGAGGGATATAATGAGGGAGAGAGAGACCCCGTTTGGTCATGGTGATGAGAAAGGGGGCTCTATCCCTACACCAAAACTAATATCATCAAAAAATATATGTTGCGTCACGCTCCAATCTATAGCTCATCATCTAGTTTACTAGCTCGATATCCCCCTCTCTGTCTCACTTGCGTTATAGTGTCATGTGATAGTCGGAGAAAGGTTCCAAAAGTTAACAACTGGAAACAGCAGTCGTTGAAGCTAAACTCAGAATATACCATCTTGATTAGATCGGACGTATCATTGTACACTGAGTCACTTAGTGACACTGATGTACTGGCCACAACTGCCCACCTCCAGCATAGTCGATCTATCTCAGACATTGGCATGTAGTTCATAATTGGATTGATAGTAGAGCTCTAATAGTCAAGATGATTGAGAGAAGATAGAAGAGAGAGAGAGAGAAGAGAGAAGAGGGAGGAGAGAGAGAGGAGAGAGTGAGAGAGAGAGAGAGAGGAGGAAGCGATAGATGATCTCTATCTCCTCTTGAGAGGAGAAGTGAGAACGTATCAGGTAGTATTGGATGGTACCTGTAAGAAAGCACGACTATGGTCCCCTCAGCAGAAGAACAGGGTTGCGGATACTGTTATTTAAAGCAAAGAGAGCATATCGGTTTCAGGAGATCGTTTGCCCCTGAATCAGAAATGAGAGAAAGTTAAGATATATTGAAGATCAGTTGAAACAACTGACCACCGATCCAACGAGTTCATCAAATCTAGTTCCCTTTTAATCGGATTTAAAACTGCGTAATGGGTGGTACAGTGTAAGAAGAAGACACAGCCTCTGGTTGCCTCAGGGAGGAGGTCCTCGATCGATATTTTAAATCAACACAACATACACAGCAGCATCGTTGCCACCTGAATACAAGGGAATTTTTTTACTCTTTCTACCCTTTTCTGAAGAATATTAATAAATGACCTTCTCAAGAGTTTCCATAGAAATGCATTCAGCAATAAATCCGCAGACGTGGGGCGTGAAAGAGAACGCCTTCTGTGTGGGCTTCCCAATGATCTTGATCTTCCACAAATTTCAAATGCCCCAACAAACAACATGAAAGGATTATTGTCCATTCCCTTCGATATCATGTCTACTGTAATGCAGATAGGTATTTCTATTGGTGTCCCAATGATTTATTCTCACAAATTTCAATTGGCCGAAAATTGGGTCATAAAGTGGGGGTTTCGCAAAGGGGCATTAATTTGGTATTTTTTTCCCTAAACATTGCGATGTGATTCGAGCTATACTCATGGGCATTTGGGGGGGGGGGGCATAATTTGGATATTTTCCCGCCGACAAGGCTACGGATGCTTTGCAAAAGAATAGGGGTTAGGAAACATTGGTTTGCTTGTAGCCAGTAGCTCTGTCCGTTTAGGTCAGGGGCATATGTGAACTAGAGCACCATCAGAACAAAGATCTTCAAAATTATGACCCCGTTTTCAGAATTTGCGTCACAATGGAGCGACATATATGAGCCTGGTAAGATCTGGTGATTCCATTGGCTATTTCATTCGAAATTGTCCAGCCTTCGTGTTAGAAATGAAAGGTTGGCGGGGAAACATAGCATTATGAAACATAATGCATTTATTCTTGTTTCCCTAAAAGCATTGGAAATTAGCCTCATCACTCATGGGTTTATATACTTACCGTGAATGTCTCCACAAATGTTTACTGGTGCAGAAAGTTCAGGAACCATTGGTTGTGTCATGATAACC
Organism: Hormiphora californensis; assembly: GCA_020137815.1. Classification (NCBI taxonomy): domain Eukaryota; kingdom Metazoa; phylum Ctenophora; class Tentaculata; order Cydippida; family Pleurobrachiidae; genus Hormiphora; species Hormiphora californensis. The sequence continues at coordinate 448,593 of CM035355.1, forward strand.
TCCCTTGTAGCAATACAGAGCTTCCGTAGCTGCGACTCTGGGATCTCCATCTAGGAGGGAAGAGAGAACATTATAACCTACTATTGTATTAGACATTAGTAACATGGAGTGAGTGAATGAGCCTGGTAGGATTGCTGGTGATTTCCATTGAGACACATTATTCCGTGTAGTGTCCTCGGGTCCTCCCTGGAGGTGCAGGCACAACGCCACAACGACATAGTGTATTATAAATATTACCAATAATAATCTTACCGGCATAGAGGGGTTATCAAAACACTTCATGACCTTCTTGAAGACTCCATCGACATTGAACTCTCCAACTCCGCTATCAACAACCATAGTGGCAAATTCTTATTTTTAATTCTACCTACACTTTCCTTGGGGCGTTACATCCTGAACAAAAAACATTATTACTATTTGCTTCTTACTTCCATGAATTAATAAGGCTAAGTAAGTGGCAGCTTTTAAGAGATCCCCCGTAACTAAAATTTTTTGATAATTCTCAGCTGTACCTACATGAAAAATGGATGTGGTAACTTTACGATAAATATAAATCACTCCATCAATAGACAATAATAGATCTACAGAATTGCACAAACTATAAAATGGAAATAATCAACGGGCGTAAATAAGGTTGATATCCATGGTTTCACTATTATATTTAGTATGTATCGATGCCATGGTCCTGACTTGTCTTGCTCGCCCTTGTTCTCCCTGTTTTTGAAAAGGGGTTGGACAAAACAATTCAGATCTTGCAGGCTAATCAGGGTTCTCATAAGGAGCGTGAAACACAACCGCTACCAAACAACTTCTGCATAGTTTTGATGGGTCTGATATTGTTTGACGAAAGAACGTCTTAGCCTCATTACCCATTGCAGCCTGCAGGCCCCTCTAACGAAGTAATAACATACTGGAGGAATACAGGGGCGAAGCTAGGCTGGGTTCTGTGGGTCCAGAACCCACTTTTTGGACAAGAGAAGAGAGGAAAATGGGAAAATTTGCTAAAAAGTGAAAGAATCGGCTAAAAAACAAAAAAGTGAAAAAACGAGCCAATTTTCAATTGAAAAAAAAAACGCGACGCACGCGCGCGAGAAAGAGCTAATACGGCAGCGCTATTGATCAATATTAATGTAACGCGCGAAAAAATTAAAGAAAACAAAATTTAATTTTAAGAAAGTGAATTTTTAATTTTATAAATTTCACTTTCTTAAAAAAGATTTAAAAAAACTTTCTTAAGATTTCTGATTTTGTCGTCAAATTTTGTTGACCAAACTCCAAAGTCATCTAAAAAATTTCTCGCGATGAAAGTTGTGTCCTAGAAACACATACATTTAACATTTTTTTAGCAAAAAATGTATTACCTTACTCTCGTTTTTTTAAGAAACGCTTTAGTAAGAAACTTTTTTTAAGAAACTTTTCAAATGTAAATCACACAATTCAGAGACATCACAACAAAATAGAACACCCCTAATTTGTTTAGTTTCTTGATAAAGGAGAAATTCTTTTTGTTTTTGGATTGCTTACACCTGTAGATTCCTAGGAAAAAAGTTTTTTATTTAAAAGTTTCTTGAAATATGCGAGCTTAATTAACGAGAGTAAGGTATTTCCCTGCCCGGGTGAATGCTTAAAACAGAAACGTCTCTAGTGAGTGGGGGAATTCCCCGGGAGATCTCCCTGGGGGAGGCTGTAACCCACATCTAACAATATTTCCATTATATAGAGATCTGATGCCTTACTATGGCTCTGTGTGTGGCTAGCAGGGCACTCCCAGCGTTCGTTTTTTCATCCTATCTCCACACTCCGACTAGTGGTGCCAGCAGTACCAGAAGAAGATTCCGGAATGCCTGTCTTGAGTATGGTATTGTAGGGAGCATAGTACATCTTAGCAATTCACTCCTTACTTTTGGGACCTGCTACCTTGTCGTCACAAAGTGAGTAGAATTCACTTCGAGAGCTCAATGAACCGAAATTGATTGGATATGTACCATCATAGCACTGGCAAGTGCCCCGGGCCCAAAAGGGGGGTGTGGGGGCACAGCCCCACCACAAACGGGGGTGTGGGGGCAGAGCCCCCACCTTAGAAATACCCTCTAACTCAAAAAACAAAAGAGAGAGCACACGCAACACTTCTACACACAAGCGCATGAAAACCTGCCAGTGCTACTATATACCATTGCAGATTTCGAGGTTTTTGATGGTTTAAAAAAGCATGTTCCAGATGAAGTAGAGAGCTGAAATTTTGTACTCTGAGGGCCCTCATATAGGTGAAGAGGCATGCAACTTTTCAGAACGATAGGATGTAAGGTAAAAATTTGCCAGAGGGGTCCCAAAATGCAAAAATGTAAGGAGGGGAGGAGGGGGAGGACGCTTTTTTATCTTTGAGTGTTCTCCTAAACCACAAATAGTAGAGACTTGCCGTTTGAAACAGTGGTTCCTTACATCATTGCGCTCGGTAATAGCTGTGTGAGAACTTCGAAATCGCCATAGTTCATTAATTATTCATTAATTGGTCATTAAATATCCATTTTAACCATTGTTGCGATATGACACGACTCAAAGGTCATAAAGACTTGAAACCGGTGTTAGTCGACGCGGAATGGTCGATTTATGGGGGGTCTTACTCCGGACAAAAATCTCTATCTCGCACCGTTAAGCCGCTATTTGCATATTTATGTACCTATTCACGATTTTATGCATATTTTCAATATTTTCACTTTGGCTGGTCCTAGAACGTTTTCATGGACATATTTCGTCGAAAAATAGTCGATTTATGGGGGGTCGTCCCCCGGACAAAAAGTCGTATCTCGCACCGTTTAGCTGTTATTTGCATATTTATGCACCGATTCATGATTTTATGCATATTCTAAATATTTCTAGTTCCGCTGGTCCTAGAACGTTTTCATGGACATATTTCGACGCAAAATAGTCGATTTATGGGGGGTCTTACTCGGGACAAAAATCTCTATCTCGCACCGTTAAGCCGTTGTTTGCATATTTATGCACCGATTCATGTTTTAATGCATATTCTTAATATTTCCACTTCGGCTGGTCCTAGAACGTTTTCATGGACATATTCCGGCGCAGAATAGTCGATTTATGGGGGGTCATTCCCTGGACAAAAAGTCGTATCTCTCACCGTTTAGTCGTTATTCCGGGTTATTCGCATATTTATGTACAGTCGGACCCCGATTTAACGGCACCCTCGGGGGAAAGGGTTTTGTCCGTTAAATCGGGGTGTCCGCTAAATCGGGGTAAAATACTGTTAATTTCCTATATCGGGGGAAGATTATCCTTCCGTTAAATCGGGGTGCCGTTAAATCGGGGGCCGTTAAATCGGGGTTCGACTGTATTATTCAAATTCGAAAATATGCAGAAATCAGAAAAAATAGCGTTTTCTATTTTATACCAAAAAGAACAGAAATTAAGTCCAAAAACCAATTAAATAAATTAGTTTGGATGCCCAGGCCCATGCCCCATGTGGTGTCACGGGGGTAACACCTTTAGGCTACTGTCATAAATGATGGATATCGAGAGAGATGCAAAGGAAATTAGTATAGAAAGAGTGCGATATAATCAAGAAAGACGGAGAGATAAATAAGAGGAGAGAGAAAAAGAGAGAGATATAGTGAAAGAAACAGTTAGAGAGAAAGAAAGAGAGAGAGAGAGAGAGAAATAGTGAGAGAGAGAGTGAGAGAGAGAGAGAGAGAGAGAGAGAGAGATAGATAGAGATAGACAGATTGAAGGATAACAATTAACGAGATATGCCGTTAATTATGACAGTAGCCTAAAGGTGTTACCCCCGTGACACCACATGGGCCCGGGCATCCAAACTAATTTATTTAATTGGTTTTTGGACTTAATCAGAACCAATATATCCTAAAGGCTATATCTAGATCTAAGTTTAACTAAGTTACTATAGTCTCGGCTAAACACAACTGGCGTATGGAAAATAGCAAACAATTTCAGCACGAGGGCGCTGCGTAACGCGCTCAGGGGACTGAGCCGCGCCCTTCTACTCGTAGACGGAGTCAACAAAACTTCTTAGACAAATCAAACTTTCCACAAATACCAACTGAACTTATATTACTTATCATTGCAAAAAAAGAGATATATGAAACACAAGACGACCTTACATTATTGATCCTGGTACGGAAGCCGGTATCAGGTGACTTCCGGGGCTGCTAATGGGGTCAGGGGTGACAAAGATGTACACTGTACACCCTTCCGGGTACGGAAGCTGGCTTCATGTTACCTAGATTTTCTGGACTTCACCTAAATCTCAAATGAAGTAACCGTAAAGTGAAAATTTTCTGCTTGTGTTGTTCAATGAGTTGTATGCTTATAATGTATTGATTGTACTTTTATTCCCTCTATCCCCTTCTCTCCATTTCTTTGTTCAATCTTTCAAGGGGGTCGGGGGTCCCCCTTTTTCTCCTTTTTCCCCCTCTCTCTCTTTTCCCCCTCCCCTCCCCCTCCCCCTCCCCCTCTCTCCTTCTTTTCCCTCTCTCTCCCTCTCTCCTCTCTCTCTCTCTCTCCCGTTCTTATAGTTTCTTTCTCAATAACCCATAATTACAATGCACCTATTTTCTAAACTCTATCTAAACGTTGTCTAGACCTTTCCCCCCCTTTCTCTATGTCTTTTTTTTCATTCCCCCCTTCCCCTTTCTTCCCAAATTCCCCCATCTCTCCTCTCTCTTTTTCCCCTTTTTCTTTTCCTTCTCTATCTCTATCCCCTATCCCCTGTCAGTCCTATTTTCTGGGCCCCGGTCTCTAAACATCTCTTTTCTCTTTCCCCTCTCTCTATCTCTCTCTCTCTTCTCTCTCTCTTTTTCCCCCTCTCCCCTCCCCTTCCTTTCTTCTCTCCCCCTCTCCCCCTCTCTCTTTTCCTCTCTCTCTCTTTTCCCCTCTCCCCTCTCCCCCTTTCCCCCTTCCCTTTTTCCCCAATTTTCTATTTTCCCCTTCCCCGTTCCCACCCTCTCACCCTTTAAAATTTGCCCCTTAATCACAAACAAAAAAAACAAAATTTACCAAAAAACCCCATTTCCGTCCTGTCCAAACTCCCCGGGAAAAATCTCTTGCCCTCAGTTTACTGCTCTTTTCAGTGTCGTCATGTCATCATTTACCCCCCCCCCCCCCCCAACTGCAAGATCTAGATTTCTTGTCAGGCTAGATTGAGTTCATTTATCCCCGGCTTCCCAACTTCAAGACCTATAATTCCTGGTAAACTAGCTTGTTTTCTTTCCCCCAACTTCAAGACTAGAGGACCTGACAAACTAGCTTGTGTTCATTTCTCCCTCCCCCAACTGCAAGACCTATAGAGTTCCTGGCAAACTAGTTTGTGTTCATCCCCCGCCCCTAACTTCAAAAACCTAGATCTAGAGTTCCTGGTAAAACTAGCGTGTGTTCATTCTCTCCTCCAACTACAAGACCTAGAGAGTTCCTGGTAAACTAGCTCTTGTGTTCATTTCTCCCTCCCCCAACTGCAAGACCTAGAGGTCCTGGCAAACTAGCTTGTGTTCATTTCTTTACTTTAATTTCAAAACCTAGAGTTTCATGCAAAACTAGCTTGTGTCCATTCCCCTCTCCCAATTGCAAGACCTAGAGTTCATGCAAAACTAGCTTGTGTTCATTTCCCTTCTCCAACTGCAAGACCTAGAGTTCATGGCAGACTAGAGAGAGACAGGGAGAGAAAGGGAAGAAAAAGGGAGTGAGCGAGAGAAAAGGAGAGATGGGGGTGATTGTAAAAGAGATTTACAGCATGAAATGAGAGAAAATTATAAAGGACCTATCATGATTATAATGAATGAAACTAAAGAGAATCCTTCTCATGATCAGGGCTCAGGCTAAGCCAACTTCAAGGAGAATATAGAGCCCGGTCAGCGGATCACAGGGATAGGGGAGCGGAGATGTGTGAGTGTACCCAATTAGATCCCAATCTCGACTTGACGGAGGGCGCGATAATTCGAGATCTCTACAGTGCTGAAATTGTATTTTATTTTCCGTACGCCAGTTGTGTTTAGGTCTCACTTTAATCACTTTATAAAAGTTACTACCTTTCTGATTGCTATCAACGTTTCAGATTCGGTGACATTGAAGGAGTGTTGGAGCGGCTGCAGGTGGCCGGCTCTAGTTCCGATATAATGGCAGGTGCACCCGGTCTGAATTTCATCATAACCCTCGGCCTCTACAAAACGCTTTTACCAATGAGACTGTCCTTGACAGGTGTGGGTACATGGAGTATTGTGAGGTATTATCGGTGTAGGAAGCAGAAGAAGATGGAGAAGCTGGCAGCAATGCAACAATACCATCATCAACAATAATTGGAGGGGAGCAATCAGGGGGAGCAATCATCAACAATAATTGAACTCTTTTGGTAGCGACCCTATTCGGTGATCGTGTTTTGGCATAGTTTAATACGCTATTTGATAAGGTATGTATTGTATGTGCTAGCAGCTATAGAGAGGGGGCTACCCGCTACCCCGAAGTGAAAAAAGACAAAACAAAAAATAGTGTGTATGTATGGGTTTTTTTAATTTAAAATGAGAGAATAGAGATCTACCTACCATTTATAAGTCATTACTCATTAGCAGTAGTAATTAATATTATTATTATAACCGTTTCGTATACCATCTTCTCTCGATTTACTTGTTGAAGGAAGGGTATGACGTATGTGCCCGTTATTTCTAGAGGCATGGTGTATATCGAGAGCTGGCTGATCTATATTTGTGTCACTGACAATAAAAGTTATCAAATTATGTTCTTCCAATGTCTTTCATTATGTTTTGTCCCACCCAATAAGTTGCCTAAATACCAATATACCCTGTTATAGCTGCAGAATATGGTCAGTCAAAGAGGTATTTAAGAACTCTTCTTTTGCTCATAGTGATGGTCCTAACTTAGCTTAGGACGGTCTGTATGTACGGGTTTCGATACCGTTTCTCCACATAACAAGCGGCCGCGTTAGGACAACACAAATTTACTACTAATATCTGAGTTATTAACTATTAAGTCGAAATTTGCTTGATGCCAAATAATGTTCAAGTAAGGACCATTTATTGAATACGAAAACGTATTTATCGCCCTTGTCAGAAAGGAGGGGATGTGCAATGAGTCTCTAGATCGCTCTCTCTCTCTCGCGAGGAGAGAGAGAGATAGAAGAGAGAGAGAGGGGGAGAGAGAGAGAGAAGAGAGGAGAGGAGAGAGCGGTAAGAGAGTCGAGAGAGAGAGAGAGAGAGAGAGAGAGAGAGAAGAGAGTAGAGAGAGAGCGATGGGAGAAGAGAGAGAGAGAGAGAGCGTAGAGACAGAGAGAAGGGAGGAGAGGGAGACAGTAAGAGAGAGAGATGAGAGAAGAGATGAGAGAGAGAGAGATAGCGAGCTCTCTAATCTCTCTCTCTCTCTCTCTCTCGCTCTCTCTCTCTCTCTCTCTCTCTCTCTCTCTCTCTCTCTCTCTCTCTCTCTCTCTCTCTCTCTCTCTCTCTCTCTCTCTCTCTCTCTCTCTCTCTCTCTCTCTCTCTCTCTCTCTCTCTCTCTCTTACCAACACACTGTGGTACATCACTGGACCACAATCCATCCTCCTGACAAGTCATTGTTGCATTTCCCACAAGGTTATAGTTGGCAACACATTCGATAGTGGCAGTTGTCCCTATTGGTGAGTCAGTCCAGTTTCCTTGTGTTGATCCCTCAACGGTAAAGGCAAGACAGTCGACTGGTAAAGAATTGTGTGTTAGGTGATTATATGTTATGGAAAGCTTGGGTAGACGTTGTAGTTGAAATAGCTTGCGTGATATAAAACTAAAACCACGTGCTGTGCAGTACTTTAATAAGTAATACACCTTGATTTATACCCTCACCTGCTTTGTAGAAGTCAGACGCTGTGTCAACAAAATAATCTCCATTATCCTCAAATGATATCTGCTCCACAACATCACCATCCCACCTTGTAACACAGTAGCTATCTGAACTATCTGCGAACAGGTAGTTCACCAATTCCATATTGTTACATGTGATGATCATGGCGGTCTCTGTTTTGGCGATCGTCCAAATTTTTTCAACCTCTACCGGGGGTTGCACTGGCAGGTCTACGAAGCCGGGGGTGCACAAGTTTATCATATACTGCATTGGGGAGGAGAACAGCACATACACAACGCTGATCCAACTGCTGTCATTGCCGTACAAATTCACATTGGTCAACTCATCACTGCCTAGGGTAGAGTTCGTCTTTATCTGGAGAGGTGTTCCCTCCAGATCCCAGGGTATCTTTACATTCAGCTCTACAGCTGTCCAGTCTGAAATACAATAAATATACTATGAACCACTAAACATAATTATGTACACAAATAATACATAAAGATAATTATGTACATTTGTCGTGATATTATCATGATTATGTGACGAACCTGTGAGAACAACTGTTCCACACAATGCAGCTGTGGAGAGAAGGATCAGGAGACGTTTCATGTTAACACACTTGATAGAAGAGGGTGTTACAATACTGGGGTAAGGGGTTAACTTACGGCTTCCAAAGAGCTAAAAATTTTGCAAAGTCTAACACGGTACTCAGAAATTTAAGAAGAAGAGTACTCAGTACGGCTAAGGACTAAGTCTAATGGGAAGGAAATCTCAAACCAGGGAGAGGCAAAGATATAAGGAGGAAGCGAGATTTAGCTTGTTGTACTGCACTGGGAACTCTAAAAGGACATGATTATTTGCATTATAATGTTAAAACATAACGCTGAATTTCCATGGGCAGGGACAAATCATTGCAACGAGTCAGCCAATGGCGTGCTAGAATGAACAGCCTGTTCCTCACGTGACAGATTTTCAGCCAATGGGAGAAGGCTGCGATCATTCGTTAACAGTGAACAGAGTCTAGCCCAAGGAGATAAGAGGAATTGAAGAGAGGGAGATACTAGATAGTAGACTAGATATTAGACTAGCTAGTAGACTAGATAGTAGACCTAGTAGGGAGCTAATGGGACTCAGCTGACCTTACTTAGTTTGGGGAATCGGGTGAAATAATTGCACGTAGAGATGGATATGGATGTACAAAATGCAAACAGAAAATGGAAACGAACGATTCAGGAATTTCCAAGTTATCTAACAATATCTAATGAAAACTGTTTCGAAGGCACTGCTTACGAACTTTATAAATCAGGTACCCAGTCTTTCGTCTTATTCCAGTGCCCAGACTATCCCGGATCCCCTCTCTTTCTTGCATCAAACTTCTGACCTGCAAATCTGGCTCTCCACTACACGCACCACTCCATGTGGCAGTGGTGCGTGTAGTGGACCGAGAGAGAGAGAGAGACAGAGAGAGAGACAGAGAGAGAGAGAGATATGGATATAAGTAGAGAGAGAAAGAGAGAGAGAAAATAGACAATTATCAAATGATGTTCTTCCAATGTCTTTCATTATGTTTTGTCCCACCCAATAAGTAACCTAAATACCAATATACCCTGTTATAGCTACAGAATATGGTCAGTACTAATGGAGCCCCGCTTGCCCCCAGACCAGCTGTTGAAGAGGTAAGGACTAGTTCTAGAGTTCTTCTTTTGCTGGTCTCAAGTGGTAGTGATTTTAGAAAGTTGGCAATTTCTAATATCTATTAGGCACTAAGAGATAAAGTTCACGAGATTAAAATCCCGAACATGCCTGAAGCCCCGATAATCTACCACTTGCCGAAGTCACTTGAGAGGTGGAGGGTGGTCGGTCATGGTTCGTTTGGTACTGTTTTTCATTATGAGGATAAGGAGTTTTCAGGACTTGATTTGGCCATCAAGACATTCGAAGTTGTTCATCTCCGTAAGTAGATTGTAGAATATTGTAGAAGATGTCTTTACCTCAACATTTCACAAACAACAAGCAGATGCCCATGATGATATCAAGCCGGACACATTTGGAAGTCTAAAACTGTAGCTTTTAGAGTATGCTTTTAAATCTAGATTCCGGCTTGGAATTAGGCTAAGAGTCCGTTAGACTTAGAGTCCACCAGCCCATGGTATAATAATAATACATCATTGATCAGTTGACTATGAAGGAGAGAAGAAGGAGATTGAGGACATGATACGAGACAGTTTGTACCACAATAATATCATCAGACACTACACATCTCTAGAGCTGGAGGTTACCTGTGGAACAAACCCAGGGTAGGTTACTGGTGGGGGGGGGGGGGGCGGCTGAAATTTTTGAAGTTTGAAGTTTTCCACCCTACTTTTTGAGTTTTTGAAGTTTTTGAAGTTGACTTCAAAAACTCTAAACTACTTTTATATGCTATCAGTGACTTTTATTACACTTGTTTAGGTTAGTTTCATGCTTAATACATATTGTGGCAAAGTTATCCGTCCTTGTCTGCCCTTTTTCTAGCACAAATTAGGATATTTACAATGATTCCTAGCCATGAAATCCAAGGCACAATTTGGTGTAAAAAATTTAATTTTCTTGTAAAAACAAATTTAATTTTCATTCTCAAAAACTCAAAAAATTGCCTAGAAATTGCTAAGAAAGTGTTTAAAAATTATGAATTAAATTTTCAAAAAATTTTTTTGGGGCCACACCCATTTTTCGAGTTTCACAAAATGAAAATTTTTTATGAAGGGAGTAGTGAATCAGCGGCCTCGAGTTAGTGGGGGTACGTGCCAAAATGAACTCTCCACCTCATCTAATTCGAGGGATAATGGGATATTTTCATAATTTTGTGTGTGCGCATTACTTTTTTTGGGCTAGACCAGTTTTGATGGTTTCTGGGTGCCTATAGGATTTTTAAAGGGGTGTATCTTGTTCGGAATATGCAAGTTTATACATATATTATGTATAAGAGTTATGAAGCAACATAGGGCCTATCTCCAACGGTTTAGGAGATATGAGTTTTTGAAGTTTTTGAAGTTTTCCACCCTAGGTTATACAGCCTCGAGCATAAGACGAGAGAAGCTGAGAGAGAAGAGAGAGAGAGAGAGAACGCTCGAGAGATAGAGAGGAGCTCCATCTCCTCTGCTACTCACTCTCTCTCTCTCCCTCTCTCTCTCTCTCTCTCTCTCTCTCTCTCTCTCTCTCTCTCTCTCTCTTTCTCGCTCCCTCCCTCACTCTCTCACACACACTTCTTTACCCCGCAGGAAAGTATTTTGTATCTTTATGGACCATGTTCGAGGGGGAACTCTTCAAAACAGGATAAGGACTCAGGGCCTTCCTGGTCTACCACCCGACACCATCAAAGATTTCGCCTTCCAAATTCTCAGTGGTCTAGCATTCATGCACAGTAATCGAATAATCCACAGGTATAGTTATTATAATACCATGCGTACTACTTACATCAATAACTTATAGAACGAGGTCTTGGCCCGAAAGTTGTACATTGTACAACAGCTCAGGCGTAACATAATTGCACTGAGTCACATTGCACTGAGTCACATTGCAATGTGACACAGTGCATTGAGTGAAATTGATGTAGTACTGTTAGTGAATTAGGGCATCTTAGTAAACGATGGGTTGACGTGACACAATATAGACAACACCATTATTACAGGGATCTAAAGGATAACAATATCCTGATAACGCAAGACAATGTCTTGAAAATAGCAGACTTTGGGATCTCCAAATCTTTCACGCCTAACAATTCATCTTGTTACCTCAGCCAGGTACGAAACAGTTTTTCCTTTATTGTCTGTCAGAGCATTGGCCGGACACTGACGTCTGACAGTTTATTGTCGCACAAGATGTTAGTTGTTTTCTCATTGGTTACGAAATAACCCCTCACTTCTCAGACTATAGATCAGGGGTAATTCTGTAAATTTGATTTGTACAACTCTGCTAATGGCTAATCCCTCCTCCCCACCAGGAGTGTGGAAATGTGTTTTGGAGAGCCCCAGAACTCATGAAGGGAGAGGGAGGGGGCCGAAGAGCTGACGTGTGGTCCCTGGGTCTCCTAGTTTACAAAATGGCCACAGGGGACCACCTGTTTGATTGTGAGCGGCCAGAACTAGCTCTAGCGATCAGAGATTTGAAACCGGAGGATATTGATCTTAACCTAAGGGAATGTGATACGGCAAGTGATCTGACACGACTCGTTAAGCTTTGTCTGAAACAAGACCCAGAAGATCGGCCTTACTCCTTTGATTTGATTAAGGATGATATGTTTTCTCACCAAAGAGGACTTGACTAGTTTTACAGTGTTTTTGTATCGGACCATGAACAATTTGTTGCTTTTTAACGAATTAATCTGTGTACATTGTTATCTCCTGCTGATTGACATATTATCCCTATCTTGATTCCCCTGAGCTATTATAATACAGGGGATCTCCTGACTGATACTTTCACCTTGATCTACTGAACCCTCACCGAAAATACAACTTCCACCAAATCCCAACTACTAATTTTGATATGCTTTGTTGGTTTTGTAGCGTGTGTGAATTTCTTTTCATCATTGTTAAACCGTTTTTCTATTTGGAAAATTTTAATTTTGTACCGAATTTATATGCTTGTTTCAATTTTGTCCTTGTTTATTCCCCTCACGCCGCACTCCCTTCATTTCCTCATCTTTTTGTCAACAATCTTTTAGGGTGTAAAAAACTTTAATGTTAATGGTCACTGAGAGGTCAGTGTGGACAATTCCGACTAGGAGAACTTCTTCCTGATGACATTGATGCACTACACAGACGATTCGGCCCGGTGCGGAGTGGGTAGTCTTTTGTGGGATAAGGTGTAGATAAGATAAGATAAGATAAGATGTGATTCTGCTGAGAGGTGATGGTTCCAGATCGACAGGTTAGTAGCGCGCGGGTAACAGTTTTTGGATTTTGTTGCGCTGAATTATAATATTCGGCGTGATCACGTGATATACAAACACCTACTACTCAGCTCACGGTTTATAAAGTGTTGTATTTAACCCTCCTTTCGGCTTTCTTAAGTAACATGCTCTGCATAAACTGATTGGTGGGTGGCCTTGCTACGGCGGAGTGGAGGACGTGCTGGGGCGCCTAATAAGCGTGTTCAGTGCGGCCTCTACTACTTTCGGGCAGGTCGTCCTCCAGACGCAGCAATCACAAACAAACAAACAAAACCCTCCTTTATCATATACAATATCCTATTGAGAAATGATCGAGCAACTCATGTACGGTTGTTTTACAGATACCAAGGAACTACTGCAATAATATCTAGACAGTCTAGTAGACTAGATGAAGCTGTCATACCAATACCAAGATGAGCCATGATAGCTGTCAAAGCATTGGCCTGACAGCATGACAGGGAAGTGAATCACCGACCCTAAACTCTACCTTAGTTTGTTTCCAGGTATGTGTTTATTGTAATGGCAGATAAAGTTTTCAAAACATCTCTGGCAGGCCGAGGGCTCCGGTAAGCCTTGCTTTGCCCGCGAAGCGGGCAAGCCCCCTATGTGAGGGGATCGCCCTACGGGCGCGCGAACATGGGGGGCGCGACGTGCCCAAAGCCTTGCTCCATTGCAACCTATTCTCGCTCCGCGAAGAATGTATGTGAGATCGATCTCGGTCGCTGTGCGACCTCGATCTCACTCAGGCATCAATGTGGCCAACGGTAAGCCTAGTATATATATATATATAGTTGAAGAATGCACCACTTGTAAGGGACAGTTACAAAATTTGAAACTGATGTCAGTTTCAATTTTGCAACTATACCAGTTACAAAATTTGAAACTGATGTCAGTTTCAATTTTGCAACTGGAGCGTAAGTGTAGATAAGGAATCATCTGACGCTTTTTCAGGGGGTTGAATGAACTGCATCAATTGGGTATCTTATCATGTATTGTATTGGTATTAGTAATATCATGGGATCTTCTTGCTCGAGTTTCCTGGTTGGTGGTGCCACTTTGTTGAGTAACAATTGTCTCACTGATGTAACGCCATGTAATTAGGAGATTTTGCATTTCCGTTCCTCTCGTAATCAAGAATATGAGAGGTAGAGAAGAAGAAAGAGAGACAGGGAGAATTTTAAAGAAAGAGAGATAGGGAGAATTTTAAAGAAAGAGAGACAGGGTGAATTTTAAAGAAAGAGAGACAGGGAGAAGATTAAAGGAAATGGAAAAGCGCTTTAGATTGTTGAACTGACGATTAAATGTACACGTGTGGGATGGCAAACAATATGCTTCGTCTTTTGTTTGTTAGCTATGTTGGCCTTTTTGTGTGGGGAGGCGGCGAGGTTGAGGGGTTTTTCAACCAACCTGTCCCCAACACCATCTGCAAAATCGGTAATTACACTTCTTTTTGTGCATATTCCCTACTTCCCCGTCTAATTATTTGCACCCTTGTTGCCGTGTCACTTACTTCATCACTAAATACCTTGTATAATTCCTTCTTTAATTCCAGTCCCACTAAAGATTTTATCTATATTCCCACTTTTTGTTAAAAAGTTGTTATCCCCATTTACAGGCGTTCTAGTGGACCCAAACTATGGTCTGAAAGCGATCATTGACTCAGCGGTCAAGTATGTCAACAAACAGACAGCCATTGAATCTGGATCAGTCATGATCGAGCCAGTCTACCCTCGACACTCTCTCAGTGCTAATACTGACATACATCTTGTCTCAACTGGTAGGTTAATTAATTAATTTTAGTCACTAATCATTACTCATTCACATTGCATTCTCAGCTTCCAGTCAGCTGGGTAGTTTTTACTGATAATTCCAAATATCAGGAACACCGATCCTGATATATAGCAGGCTGATATAGGAACAATTTGTTTGTTCGTCTGTCTGTTTTTCTCTCTCACAAATCAATGTGATCACCAGACCAACACATCATGGCACTTCCAATTAACATTCCCCTTCACAATTATATACCAGTCACGGACCCAATTAAAGATCTCCTTTCAGTATTGGACTTTTTAAAAGAGGGAGTAGTTGGTGTGATAGGGCCGGATAATTCAGATGGAGTGAGACTTGTTAACGGGATGTTATCCTCCCTTCAAATCCCTCACATCGCCCCATCCGCTACTGACCCATATCTCAACGAGTGAGTATGAGACTCTTATTGAGATTAAAATCAATATTATTTGGAGGTTGACATTTTTCTCACAAAATAGTACCCTCTTCAAACCGGGCTGTATGGCGTGTGCAAAGATACAGTCCTGCACACTGTAGATAACACTGATCTAACTGTAGTTACTCAACCCCAAACCTCCACCTCTCCTCAGCACAGTGAAGTTCCCTAACCTCCTCCGTTTAACGCCCTCTGATGACCTGCTAAACAAGGCCCTGATCGACCTGTTCAAGAACTTCCGGTGGAAGAACTGTGCCATTCTAACGAGCAGTAACAAACACGGAACATATGGTTAGTGTAGTGAGTAGTAAACTGTAAACAGAGTTTAGTTAGAAGGTGTAGTGACCTTGTAGCTAGTACAGAGTGTTATAAACCGACTCTCCTTCTCCCATTCCAAACATTAGGTGAGCAGGGGTTGCGGTGGTTCCTGTTGAGGGCCTTCAAAGAAGGATGGGATATTCTGGCCCTGGAGCAGCACGCTACCCCAGAGGATGCCAGACATCTCAATGTCACAGAACAACTATCTAACATCAAACAAGCTGAGGTGATTTGTACATGATGTTCGTCTAACTAGGCCGAGATAGGGAATCTAATACGTTATATCTGGTAGCAGCATGACAATGAATTGCCATTGATAACAACCATCCAGCCATTAAACATTGTATCCTACTACTACTAGTTACTACTATAGTACTTCTTTCAGGCTCGTGTTATCATCTTGTTTACAGTCATGAAATATGCCCCCTTCATCTTTAGGGAAGCTTACAACATGAAGATGCTATCCAAGGTAAGTTGTTGCCATAGTAATCATGTGAGTTGTTGCCATGGTAACCATGTGAGCCATTGACATTCATTGAAATAGTCACCAATATCATATTGGTAAGTTGTTACCATAGTTACCAATAAGATGTTACCAATACCATAACGACCTGTGTGATTCTACTGTTGTCTCCTACACAGGGTTTCGCCTGGATATTCCTCGATGCCACGGGGGATCTAGAACTCATGTATGATGTGTCCATGCCCCCGGGGTACCCCCTGTATCTCCGGGGTCTGGTGACCATTAAACCTGTGAGCGAGGAGGGAGCCATGTTTGGACAGTTCAACAAGCTGTGGAATTGGAATTCTGAAATTAGGAGAACTCCTTTTGATTCCCAGTTTACTGATGCAATACTTCTTTTTGCTCAAGCACTTCAGGTTTGTGGAAATGTTTATTGTTAGTAATTGTTGTGAAAAAGTCACCTGTATCATGGTACCGGCCACATGATGAATAGCCTGAAAATAGTATGAACGATTCAATCATTCCTACCAGAATGCTAATAAAATTGGAGTAGATCTGACACCTTTTACACTTCTAACAGAATGCTAAAAAGATAGGAGTAGACCTGACACCCTTTACTCTCTCTTCTAACAGAATGCTAAAAAGATAGGAGTAGACCTGACACCCTTTACTCTCTCTTCTTACAGAATGCTAAAAAGATAGGAGTAGACCTGACACCTTTTACACTCTCTTCTTACAGAATGCTAAAAAGATTGGAGTAGACCTGACACCCTTTACTCTCTCGAACATGGAAGACCATGATTTCACTTCGCCCTGGAGAATCGGCCAGGTTGTGTTCGAGAACCTTCGATCGGTTAGTAAATATGTAGCTTTTGTGTAGTAAACAGGGAACTAAAATGCAAATTTTATGCAAATTACTTTCAGGTCAAATGAAAATTGCTAACTGAAAATTGCCTAAACTAAATTACAATTGATCCCTACCCCAACTCTTCTCCAGCAACAACTCAATGGTGTGTCGCGGTATATAGAATTTGATGAAGGGGAGAATCTGCCTAAGGACATGCAGTTTGGAATTTATAACATCAACTTTGCCAGCAAAAAGGTATTAAACGTCATCGTATGCTGTTCTGTAAGTTGTCACATGACTCGTTAGAAGCTGTACAAGCTATGTGTCCAACAACTCAAGTGGGCTCTGGCCCTAGTTACTCGACAGACGATGAAGTCAAACTTTTATCAAGTCTCGGAAGATTTCCCCCTTTCGAAAGAGTTTAATATACCCCCACCACCGCCTTGAACTTAATCCCTAAACCGCTGCAGGTAAAGGTGGGTAGTTGGGATCCTTATGAAGGACTAATGATGAACAGAAACATCACCTGGTTGGGTCGACACGAAGGTAAGGAATTGCAACTGGTTGGGTCGACATGAAGGTAAGGAATTGCAACTGGTTGGGTCGACACGAAGGTAAGGAATTGCAACTGGTTGGGTCGACACGAAGGTAAGGAGTTGCAACTGGTTGGGTCGACACGAAGGTAAGGAATTGCAACTGGTTGGGTCGACATGAAGGTAAGGAATTACAACTGGTTGGGTCGACACGAAGGTAAGGAATTACAACTGGTTGGGTCGACACGAAGGTAAGGAATTACAACTGGTTGGGTCGACACGAAGGTAAGGAATTACAACTGGTTGGGTCGACATGAAGGTAAGGAATTACAACTGGTTGGGTCGACACGAAGGTAAGGAATTACAACTGGTTGGGTCGACACGAAGGTAAGGAATTACAACTGGTTGGGTCGACACGAAGGTAAGGAATTACAACTGGTTGGGTCGACACGAAGGTAAGGAATTACAACTGGTTGGGTCGACATGAAGGTAAGGAATTACAACTGGTTGGGTCGACACGAAGGTAAGGAATTACAACTGGTTGGGTCGACACGAAGGTAAGGAATTACAACTGGTTGGGTCGACACGAAGGTAAGGAATTACAACTGGTTGGGTCGACACGAAGGTAAGGAATTACAACTGGTTGGGTCGACATGAAGGTAAGGAATTGCAACTGGTTGGGTCGACACGAAGG
>CM035355.1:471450-586201 GCA_020137815.1 Hormiphora californensis
CCATATCCTCCAGGGGCAACAGATCAAGAGATAGCTGCTGCCACTGAAAGACAATCAGAGCGGGATACAAAGCTAGGGAAAAAAAATTTACTCTATCAAGACCATAATGGAATATAACTGACTTACAACGGCTCACATATCGTGGGAAAAAAACTGAAGAAAATAACTGACATATAATGATAAACTGTCCAAAAAGAATCCTTGGTAAACAAAATTCACACTGCTTCACACTCTGTCCACTCATGCTTCAAACCCTCAAAAATGCTTAAAATAAAAACCGATACAACTGTTCCAAACACACTGGAGATAAAAAAACTGATACAAGCCTTCAGGAAGTACTTACGCCATAAGCCTCAGTGAAGAGTCGGGTCTTAAGTCTTGTCTTGAAGGAATCAACAGACAGAAGAGATCTGATGTCCAAAGGAAGTTCGTTCCACACAACGATAAGCAGAAATGAGGGAGAGGGAGAGAGACAGAGAGTTAGATAGACTCTCTCTCTCTCTCTCTCTCTCTCTCATAGAGACCTACATACCATGTAGTGGGGAAGAGACAAAGAGAGGGAGAGATACAACCTATAATCTTAATGATAATGTATTGTTACTATGGCAGAAGCAGATTACTCTGATGTTATAGCGAACTCCATGACAACAGCAAACGACAAATATTTATATTAGCTACCATCATTAGCTACCATCATCTCCCATGAAAATTAAAACGTCACGTATTTCTATCTCTCCCATCAGGTCCGGACGAAGGAAGCCCATAAGATGTCTGTCAGCCCGACTCATTGCGTCTCTCCCTCAGGTCCGGACGAAGGAAGCCCAAGATGTCAGTCAGCCCGACTCATTGCGTCTCTCCCTCAGGTCCGGACGAAGGAAGCCCAAGATGTTTGTCAGCCCGACTCATTGCGTCAGTTTGGTGGATCACCTGTATGTTAATTATTACCCTCTACTCTGCCACTCTCACCGCTAACCTCACCGTCAAGAGCATGAAGAAGCCAATCAACTCAATCGATGATCTACCCGGACAAGATCGATACAAATTTGGTAGGTTTTTGTTGATTTGCCTGACACTGTGTCCGTGCTCCGCACAATTCAAGGTGTTTATTACCAAATATGGTAGGTTATAATTACCATTTTGTAATTTATTAATTAGCTGCCATTCGTACAACTAATACAATTGATATAGGTTTCAGTCTTACGCGAGAAAAAAAATAAAACTATTTAACCAGAATAAAAAGAGCGCATGACGAAATATCTTTCTGCAGCAGAGTATATAGTTAAAGTTCTGCTTGTTATTTTAGTTGTTCTTGTTAAATGCTTTCAAACTTAGTGATGCTATCAGCTATAGAAACTTTCCAAAAACAAGCAAAGTAACTTTCGACACAAAACAAGCAACGCAAGCTAGTGAAAATATCACAGAGATAGCATGGACTGTTGGCCACATTGATGCCTGAGTGAGATCGAGGTCGCGCAGCGACCGAGATCGATCTCACATCTAGGCCTCCGGCGCGTTATTGATTTTAGAGCAAACTTTTTCAAAGACCTGGCTGCAAGGAACTACTGAACCGATTTGCATCTCGTTTGTTGCTCCTGGCAGATAATTGTCTCTAGTTTTACGGAAAATACCCGCGAATATCAGCATTTGAGGAATAGTGGGTCAAAATTGACGCTAAACATGAGCAATTCTTTAAAGACCTGGCTGCAAGCTCCTACTCGGTCCTGGGACAATCTGCGGGTACTGGGTGAATCGTCATGGCCTTGTGAGTATGGGAAAATACCCGCCGATACATCAAAGTGCCAATTGAGGCGATAATTGGGGTTTTGGTAGTGCTATGTCGGCTAAAAATGCCTGCTAAAACAGTATATCGCGCGCGATTTGATAGTCCCACTGCTGAAAACGTGCTTTACATCGCGCGCACGTGAGTTCTTGCTGTCCACAGGCCGGGAGCCTATTCTTCGCGGAGCGAGAATAGGTTGCAATGGAGCCAAGCATGGACTGGTGCCGTGAGATAATAGAACGGTTTTAGAATGTTATTCTACACATAACAGAAGTGTTATCTAAACAATGCGTCATCGTACCCAAGAGCGAGATTGTGTCTCCCTCTCCTCTCAAACATTAGATCACGGTTTACAATCTTACAGTTTAGTTCGCCATGCTATTAATTACATTGTTAGACTCTCTCACTACACATTCAATACATTATCATCATTTATGAACAATACAAACAAAAAAGCTGACAGA
This sequence comes from Hormiphora californensis, assembly GCA_020137815.1. Taxonomy (NCBI): domain Eukaryota; kingdom Metazoa; phylum Ctenophora; class Tentaculata; order Cydippida; family Pleurobrachiidae; genus Hormiphora; species Hormiphora californensis. The sequence continues at coordinate 473,695 of CM035355.1, forward strand.
CTGTATATCCGAAGAAGTAAAGCGTGTCTTTGTAAACGGAATCGATGTAAGGATAACTAGATAAGTATGGGATATTTAATGACTTGTTAGCTCGATCACGATACCGCTTTTACTCGGTAAAATAGTAATATTCACCTATCCCTCCCCTAATATAGGAACGGTGAAAAGTACCAGTTATGAGACATTCTTTGGTCAGAGCGATCTGGGGAAGTTCAAAACAGTGCATCAGAATATGGTGTATTTAACTTCAGCTTCAGAGGCATACGAAATGGTATGAACTATGAAATTACAGTCAAACCTCGATTTACCGGACCTCGGTTTTGTTCAAACCCCGGGGCACGGGGAGGGATCAGGGAGAATCGTATGTTGGTTATAAACAATGATTCATTATTGACAGGTAGAGTCATCTAAGTTCATTTTCATTTGGGATACCCCGTTGTTGGACTATGAGAGGCGGAAACGAAACTGCGTATTTGAAAGGTATAGAGATAGATCTATATAAACAAACAAGTACAGATAGAGAGAGTTTGTTCTACAACCCATTACACTTAGCTTGCCGCAAGCTCTCCCTCCCGTTATTCTCTATAACCTACATCCTGTCTGTCGGCTGTAATACCACGTACTCAAAAGACAGTAATTGCATAGCAACTACACCTCCCAACTAACATCCCCCAACTTCCCCCCTCAGGTTATCAAACGAGTTTGGTTACTCCCACTACGCCCTGGCATTTCCCCGTGGTAACACGACCATGGAACATGTGGCACACCTTGTGGACAAGAAGATATTGGAATTTGAGGAAAAGAGCATTCTGAATGTGGAGTGGGAGAAATACCTAACCATGGCTGGCCAGTGTGTCGAGGTAGGTGGTTTAGAGCATTATCAATGTGGAGTGGGAGAAATACCTAACCATGACTGGCCAGTGTGTCGAGGTAGGTGGTTTAGAGCATTCTGAATGTGGAGTGGGAGAAATACCTAACCTTTTTTTTTATATCTAGCTAGCTAGCGTCAAATGATAAAGTCATAGTGATATTGTCGACCGAAAACAGAGAAAGGTGAAAGATTATTTGCCTTTGTTTTTCTTTGGCCGACACGGGACTAGACGCCATGCTTATTCTTCTCCCTCTATCTCTCTCTATCTCTAACCCCTATTTCTCAGTCAGGAGCAGACAGTCAGGGGGAAGACAGCAACAGAAGAATCACGATCAGTAATCTAAAAGGATTATTCATGTTGATTGGAGCGATAATAGTCCTCAGCTTCATCTCTTTCATATTTGAAACTATTTACTACAGTGTCAAGGATAAACGGAGTCAGCGTGCGGAGGTGAGCTGCAGTTTAATATCATTAAACTAATAATTTAATAATAAAACATAAAGTTTATGCTTATGATAAACGAAAACATATCTTTATGTTTATGTTACACTCAATCAAAGAAATCCATTCTATTCACCACAGAACATGAATGAGGCTGTGAAAAACAGATGGAAGTTGGTGATCGAGAAGGCTCAGGAGGAACGGAAGACATCATCTTCAAAGTCGTTCAGTGCTTTGAACTCACCTTGTGTTACTGACAAACAGGAGGTATACACACACACACACACTCTCTCTCTCTCTCTCTCTCTCTCTCTCTCTCTCTCTCTCTCTCTCTCATCCCCCCCCCCCCCCCCGCAGGACAGGGACTACTCGGTTGCACGGCAGCGGTTTACATCATATCTCCGTGAAGCAGCCGCCCAACAACGTCGTCTCACCCAGATAGAGATGGACTCCTCCAGATTACTAATGAGCAACTCTGTGTTCTCTGCAGAGGGGTTTAACCTGCCACCCCTACAGCCGGCCGAGGCAGACCAGCCAGGGAGTGCGGGTAGTAGCAACAGCAGTGGGAATTCTGGAATCTTCCACCGTCCTGACCATATGTAGCTGGGTTCACAATATGGGCACCCATTTCAAGCTGCAGGAAGGGATATGAGAGAGAAATTGTTGACTACTTGAAGGTAACACAACAAAGGCCCGTGGCCATGAAAGAACTAAATCCTGCACTGTGAGATAGGTAAGAAGTGACCGGGTAACAATTTATGTGAGAGAAGTGAAACAGTGAGTTGTGACATCGGAAGCTGGGAGCAGAATGGATGATCTGAGCAAGTAAACAATTTTCCATTGAGACCCTGGGCCCCAAAATGTGACCATACATGTGTGTGCGTGTGCAGAGATGTGATAATGTTGTGATTTTTGTGCAATTTGTGCCCAGATGTGAGAACAATTTAAGATTTTTGGTGGTTTTTAAAACCCGACTATTATTTTTTGTTTGGTAGTCACTACGGTAGTGCGCTCAGATCGCCGCCGACCCTATTTGAAAACTGTGTCTGGCGAGGCCAGACAGATATGGTCCGTTGAGGATGGAACAGATCCAATCATTCATTTATTTTCAGAGTGAGAGCGGAAACACATTTATAATACGTGCAGTACTGATTGAGTGTTCTTACCGGGACACCATGGCCATTCATCAGGGTGAAGCATTGTGAACTCCCTTATTGTACTACGTATATCGGGGGAAGTTAATCAGTCAATTGGGGTCCCAGTCTACGATATTAGTATAATAACTGAAGTAAACGGTATAGTTGCTTGTGGGCTTGCCTCTAGACGCCAGTAAATGAAGAATAATTGTGTGTGAAAGAATATCTATACCTCGACCAAAACGCGGAGTTTTTACGTCAGCCGACCCGAAACCGGATTAAATTTTGCCACCCGTTGGTGACATAGACACCGTGCGCGACCAAGATTGAGCTCACAGTCACACACAGGTGTCTGCTCCGCCTCAAAAAGGGTCGTTTCTTTCAAGGGATGTTGCACGCGATCCACTGGACCGATTTGCATCCGGTTTGTCGCAAAAGACTACAAATGATCCTAATATACTGGAAAATACCCGAGAAGTTTGTCTGTCAACAGGAAGTGGGTCAAAATTGACACTGAAGTCAAACCTATAATCTGGCTTCCGAGAGTTTCTGCACTACACCCATGCGATTTAGAAGATATTGGGAGATATTTTGATGCAATTAACATCAGCTATTAATGCCGGGTATTTTCCAGTACTCACAAGAGTTCAACCTATCTTCTGATACCCTCAGATTCATTCTACACCGTCTAGGAGTGGTGCAAAAAGGCTCGGAAGCCAGATTATAGATTTGACTTCAGTGTCAATTTTGACCCACTTCCTGTTGACAGACAAACTTCTCGGGTATTTTCCAGTACACTAGGACCAATTTGTAGTCTTTTGCAACAAACCGGATGCAAATCGGTCCAGTGGATCACGTGCAATTTGGCTTGAAAGACACGACCCTTTTTTAGGGGGCGGAGCGGACACCTATGTGCGAGCTCGATCTCGCACGCACTAGGTGTCAATGTCACCAATGCCACCCGCTGGTCTCAGGGCCTCCAAATATGTCAAAATATGTCTGAATTGTCATTTGGGGTCATTTAGACCTTTTAATTACATGTAATTTACCTTTAATTACATGTAATTACATTTTAATTACATGTTATTACTTCCAATTACATTCCAATTACTTCAGCACCTCGAGAGCTTTCGAACGCACCCTAGAACACCTTTCTACTCCTTCTAATTGCCGAGTTCTGTATACCCCTTATTTTGACTGTTTTTCGCGTCCTACCCCTTATAGGTTTGGGTATGGCCATCGCCACACCCCCTATACGTCGCGGGACCTCGAGACCTTTCCAACGAGCCATAGAACACCTCTCTACTACTTCAGGGGGCTTCAAAACTTTCACTCTAAAAATATCTATGGTTTTATGGTTATGGTTTTTTTCATCTGGTATTAAGGGCCTGTCGGCTCGGCCCCGTTGTTTTAGTTTTAGGGGGGATGTTTTAGGGGGGATGGGTTGAGTTTGGGTTATATTCGGGTCGGGGGGCCTTGCCAGGCCCCGAATAGAAAGGTGGTGTGAAGGTTGTGACGCATGATATCACAGCAAGGCATCCCATCTCAAGTTGGTTGTTGAGTAGCTATGAGGGTCATGTTCCGCCCGGTACGCACTTTCCTTTTGACAAATCCAAATTTGCCTTAGATTTTTGTAACATTTTTTAATATCTAGTCAACAAAGTTGCTGTACCGGCCTAATAGTAATTAACAACAGTGGTTGTAGGGAAATATGTGTAAAACAAAAGTCACTTCTTGATACTTGTCAGGAAAGTATCATGCATGGTGCGTCGGTAACGGAGGGGAATGATGGTCTACACAGGAACATAACAGCAGAAGAGGCACAGGACCTTTATACAAAGTATTACCAGTTGGTGTGCAGTGCCTCCATTGTGATACTCATGCAACTTGGATTCACCTTCCTCGAGGTATATACAGACGGACCCGGGATTTACCGGGATCGGGGGAAGTAAATCAGAGTTCCGGTAAATTGGGACCCGGTAAATCGGGGTTCGACTATACTAGTTCCAAGGGGATTTACATATAATCATGATGTTCATTTCTTGTTTCAGGTTGGCTCAGTTCGGGTTCACTTTACCAAGGCGATCCTAATGAAAAACATGATTGATATGCTCATCTCTGGCCTCGCCTACTACGCACTAGGTAATATGTCACCAGCTATAACTGTTGATAATATGTTTTCAGGCCCTAATTATGTGTAGGTACGTGTCCAAATCATTTCTTTTCTGCAGTTCCACCAAAAACTTATTGCGCAGGTTTCGGAATTGCGTTTGGTGATGGTTCTGCTATTGGGGGATTTGCAGGTCTCAGTGATTTCTTCCTGGTACGAGAGAACAAGTCGAGACAATATCCCCATTCCCTTTTTGGGTTGTTTTTTTATTTCCTTAAATTTTTCATGTCGGACCCCAAAAATTTCCGGAACCCCAACCAAAAGTTTTGTTTGGGGTTAATTTTTTGGAAAATTTTGGGAACTTGCGACCCGGTAAAGGCAAGGGGGAAACGGAAGGAAAAATTGGGTTTTTCCGGGGGTTTACGAAAATATTTACCCCGTAAAAAATGGATCTGGCCGGAAAAACCCCCTTCTCTCTTTCCCCCCCCGGGCTTTCCCCCTCTCTCCTCCTTTTGGGGGGGGGGCCCCCCCCCCCCCCTTTCCCACCCCCAAAAAAAAAACCCCCCCGGGGGGGGGGGGGGGGCCCCCCCCCCCCCCAAAAAAAAAAAAAAAAGGGGGGGGGGGGGGGCCCCCCCCCCCCCCCCAAAAAAAACCCCCCCGGGGGGGGCCCCCCCCCCGGGGGGGGGGGGCCCCCCCCCCCCCCCCCCCCCCCCCCGGGGGGGGGCCCCCCCCCCGGGGGGGGGCCCCCCCCCCCCCCCCAAAAACCCCCCCCCCCCCCCCCCCCCCTTTTTTTTCCCCCACCCCCCCCCCCCTTTTCCCCCCTCTTTTTCCCCCCTCTCCCCCCCCCCCTTCCCCCTTCTCTCCCCTTTTTTTTTCCTTTTCTCTCTCCCCCCCCCCTTTTTTTTTTTTTTTTTTTTTTTTTTTAAAAAAAATATTGCTCTCTATCTTTATGGGAAAATTTTTTCATCGTTATGAATGAGAATCCTAGAGTTAAAGTGAATGGGAAAAAGGGCTTGAGTTTATATTGGGAAATCGAAAATATCCTGTTAATACCGTGGAGAGGGGTTTAGGCACTCCCCTGTCAATGGTGGAAAAACGCCCAATTACGGGGGTGTTTTATGGGGAGTTAAACGGGCGGAAAGGAAAGTTTTGGTGGGGGGGGGGCTCATTTTTTACCCCATCGAAGTATAAAATCGAAAAAGTGAGTCACAAGGATTTAGTTGACTGGGTGGAGATGGCAGGTAAGCTCTTGATTGAGAGGGTGTATCCGGTGATGAAGAGTCAGTATATTGTAGCTAAGAAGTGTAGTGAGGTAGAGAAGAAGTTGGTTGAGCGTCAGGAGGAACTAATCTCTGCTCAAAGAGCATTGGTCGGAGCCCAGGCGCAGTTAGTGAAGCTGCAGGAGCAACTACTTGAGAAGAGGGAGCAAGTCATCACTGATGTGAAGACAACGGCAAAGGAGGAGATGCGAAGCTTCTCTACTGTTCTGAAGAAGGAGTGTGAGACATCTCTCGCCCCTCAACGGATACAGCGGGCTGTAGCTGCAGCCAGCGAGGACAGATCATGTAACATTGTCATCTACGGACTGACTGACAGTCCTGGAGACAAAGAGGAACTACTACCGGAGTTGTGGACAACGCTGGCAGAGAAGCCCTTGGTAAAGAGTGCTCAGCGGTTGGGGAGATTCATAGCGGGTCAGAATAGACCCATGAAGATATCCCTGGCAAGCAAGGAGATGCAGTCGTGTATTCTTGGTAAGAAGACACGACTTAGAGAGACTGAAGTGTTTTCCCGAGTTTATATCTCTCCCGACCTTACTTCTGAGGAGAGAGCGGCCCGGGCGGTCCTAGTGAAGAAGTTAAAAGAGGAGAAAGAGCGGAGCCCTGGGAAGTCGTTCAGGATCAAAGGAGGCGAGGTGGTGGAGGTCTCCTCGGGGACACAGTAGTACTTACTGTGAGTGCTATTCATTTAAGTTTCTTCTTTTCATTTATTTCATTAAATTGCCTTCTTTGTTTGCTATAGTGTTCCTGTTGTTATCTATTAGACCAACAGGAACATTCCAACGGGTCCATTACTAAAGTGGATTCCAAGCTACTTCAGCTAAACCTTGTCAAAGGTTCAAAGGTTCTCTCTCTCAGTGTGATAATGGGTGTTGTGGATGATGCAGGTGGGATCGCGGTTCACACTTGCGCTGGTCTCACCTCTCTCATCGTGTGCTGGTTCGTTGGACCCCGCCAACACCGACTCAACAGAAACGGTGTTTTTGTGTAAGTAACGTACCTACAATTTTTATCGAGGTCGCACATGCTTGAACTGGTACTAATGGTACAAAATTTATCACATTTTCAAACCAATACTTCATGATTGATTCCCCATGCTCTACTTATTGTATTCATCCCCAAAGTAAGAATCTGGAGAAGCAAAACCAAGCGTTTATTGTTTTTGGAATGTTTGTCCTTTGGTTTAGCTGGTACTCCTTCAATGCCGGACCTGCCATCTTAAAAGGTTCGTGCCCTCTATTATAGTCACGTGATTTTTACCACGTAATCACCTCATCAATGAATGAGATCTGATCAGGATTAAATAGGGATGAAAATTAGAATTAGATATTAGGCTGTCCCAGAAATAATGTCACGTACAAATAATTCCATGATTTGGAGCTATATGTTTTTCTCCATTTCTAACATCTAATTCCAACCTGCAGCGGGCAGTGAGCCTGGTTTGATAGGAAATATCGCCACCTATACTACAGTCTGTGCTGCTTCATCTGGTTTATCTTACCTTCTTGTATCACTGCTTTGGGAGAGGTAACTGTCCTTTTATTTACCGTGTTTCCCAATTGGATTTCTCCGACCCAATCCTTTTTATGTTTATAGGTCCTCTCACTTTTTTTAGTTTCTTTCATTCCTTATTTTTCTTCCTTATCACTATGCAAGTTGTCCATGCCCAATATAATCCCTGCTATTATAACCTACCCCCCCCCCTCTAGGAGGACTCCAGAGCCGTGTGATCTGAGTAATGGTATTCTGGCGGGACTGGTCTGCAGTACCAGTGGGTGCTCCAGAACTCAACCCTACTTCGGGATGATTGTCGGTTCCGTAGGAGGTGCTCTCATGTTATGGGCATCAAAGGTTGGAAGTAATAGTATTGCTATTTTGAAAATAGAAAGAAACATGTCCCGGTACAACCGATAATAAACGCTCTTCAAATGTGCTTACCTTGCTCGAGCACCCCCGCCATAGCTGTATGTGTGACACCAATGTAACCACGAACTTGTTTCCCAGCTTGTGAAACAAACTGAAGATAGACGAGGTTCGTAGATGCAATCACACCGTCACCTGGTTGGGTGGACGTGGATGTGCAACTCTCGCCCCTTTCTTTACGATACAATTACGGATATGTATAATGAAATGTCATTGAGAGATCTTGTTTCATCGTTTATTGTACAAGGAGCCTCGTTTATACTTATATTTGCACTCCTTTCACACTCATCTAGACCATCTTCACGACAATTTTGTGAATATGGCATCATCCCCACTATATATTCAACGAATCTCTCTTCAGGATAAAACTGGAAAGATCTTCAAGTGGAATAATTGCGGGAGCATTATATTGTTTTAGGAAAAACGTTGCCCAAGAACAATTATGCATGTCATGGCTATATTCATGTACTGCACTGCAGAGGATGGCCGACAGTTCATGTGCAGTGTAAAAAGTGCTATGAATAAAATCCCCTATCCTTAAAATTGAGGGAATTGAGGGGCCATTATTGAGAAGATAGTAGAAATTTGTAATGGAAAACGAAGATACAGTAAGACGACGTGCAACCGTGGCCAATCAGTACGCTAGTACGTGCTGACGCATGAACTTTTTGTCGCGCGTTATGCAACGTGTGTGTCTCATTACTGTATTTCGCGATACCGTATTTTGACTGCAAGCAGCACTGTAACGCGCTGCAAAAAGTTCATGTGTCAGCACGTACTAGCGTACTGATTGGCCACCCCGGTTTGCTTTTTATGTTCTTGTTTCCATTACCGTTTTCCCACTACAAGCGACCGTATTTAAAATAGGGATGAAAATTAGAATTAGATATTAGGCTGTCCCAGAAATAATGTCACGTACAAATAATTCCATAATTTGGAGCTATATGTTTTTCTCCATTTCTAACATCTAATTCCAACCTGCAGCGGGCAGTGAGCCTGGTTTGATAGGAAATATCGCCACCTATACTACAGTCTGTGCTGCCTCATCTGGTCTATCTTACCTTCTTGTATCACTGCTTTGGGAGAGGTAACTGTAACTGTTTATTTACCGTGTTTCCCACTTGAATTTCTCCCACCCAATCTTTTTTATATTCTGTATGGCGGCGCCACACCCCATTTGATTGACAGATTTGGGTTCTCTCACTATTTTTAGTTTTTTTCATTCCTTATGCAATATAATCCCTGCTATAACCTACCCCCCCCCCCCCCCCTCTAGGAGGACTCCAGAGCCGTGTGATCTGAGTAATGGTATACTGGCAGGCCTGGTCTGCAGTACCAGTGGGTGCTCCAGAACTCAACCATACTTCGGGATGATTGTCGGTTCCGTAGGAGGTGCTCTAATGTTATGGGCATCAAAGGTTGGAAGTAATAGTATTACTACAGTCGGACCCCGATTTAGTGGCCCCCGATTTAGTGGCACCCCGATTTAGTGGCAGGATTTTTTTCCCCCAAAATTTTTTTGAATTTTTTAGTGAAATTTTTTTGAAAATTTTTCAAAAGAATACCAGCCACGTCCGAATCGTGTTTCGAATCAGTGAATCTTATCGCATGTCCTGCTGCTAATTAGACGGTTCGGAACGAACTGATACGTGATCCTCATGGGGCCATTGAATCATAAGTTCACCAAGCGTCAAAATTTCGATTCGATGGGGATCACGTTTCGATTCGTTACGAACCGTCTAATTAGCAGCAGGACATGCGATAAGATGCACCGATTCGAAACACGATTCGGACATGGCTGGTATACCTTTAAAAAATATAAAACTTTTTTTTGCAAAATTTTACAGTACGATTGTCAATGCTTTGATCGGTGCTCCCCATAAATTTTGAGAGAAAAAGTTATTTTGAAATTTTGATACTTCCTCACCCGCTTAGGGTGCCCCGATTCGGCATGGTATCACGTATCGGTTCGTTTCGAACCCGCTAATTAGGCAGGACATCCAGGAAGCTGCACCGATTCGAAACACAAATCGGACGGGCTGGTATAACTTAGAAAATTTTCACAAATTTTTTGAAAATTTATTTTATAGTTTTCTATTTCTAATCAGAAATGATCATGTCATCAATACATGAATATTGCATATAACAGTTAGAGGTGTCTATAGTCTTAGTATAGCATTTTGGGCATAAAATAGGTTTTTATGGGCCAAATATGGCTCACCCCGATTTAGTGGCACCCCGATTTAGTGGCAGGATTTTGTTCCCCCGAGGATGCCACTAAATCGGGGTCCGACTGTATTTTGAAAAAGAAAGAAACATGTCCGGGTACAACCGATAATAAACGCTCTTCAAATGTGCTTGCCCTGCTCGACCACCCCCGCCCCTAGCTTGTATTCGTGCACCATGGTAACCACGAATTGTTCCCCAGCTGTTACACAAACTGAAGATAGACGATGTTGTAGATGCAATACCCGTTCATCTGGTTTGTGGGACGTGGAGTGCACTCTCTGCCCCTTTCTTTCTCGATACAATACGGTATTTATCATAACTACGTATTGAAGGAGATCTTGTTTTCCTTCGTTTATTGTACCATGCATTTTTATCTTTCTTTGCACTTCCTTTTCACATTCTCTCGCCCATCTTCACGTAAATTTTTCATGAATATGCATCATCCTATCTCTTATATATATTCTAAAGATCTCTCTTTCAGGGATAAAAATGGACAGCTTGTATCATGTGGAATATTGACGGTGAGCAGTATATTAGTTTTTAGGAAAAACGTTGCCCAGCACAATGCATGTCATGGCTATATTCATGTACTGTCACTGTCAGAGGATTGGCCCGACAGTCATGAAGCAATGGTATACCACGTTCACTAAAAGTGTTATCTGAAATTAAAATCCCCCTTATTCCTTAAAATTTGAGGGGGCCATTTTATTTTGAGATAGTTAAAGATCAGACTATACTTCTTGTTAATATTGATAACATTTCATTTTATCACAGGGGTGTGATCAGGGTGGGATGCAACTTCTCAGTAACATGGTAGTGATAATCCTGACCTATATCTATATCACTGCCATCATGGTTCCTGTATGCTTTGGCCTTCGTCATTTTCAGGTAATAAATGATGTTAATTTTAGTTATTCTTAGGTCTCAGTTAACATTTTCTACTCTACTCTACTCTTTCCCAAACTGGGGGAAAACAGTCGTGCCTGAACCTCAGGTTCAGGCCACGGCTATTTTCAACTGAGACCTGACTACCTGTGATCTCAGGTCTCAGTAGAAAATAGCCGTTCACTGGAGTCTGGACCTGAGGTTCAGGCACGACTGTTAACATCCCACACTTCACAGATATTGCGGGTGGACGTCGAGGCCGAGAAGAAAGGGGTCGACCTTGTCGAGTTCCAAGGGCCTGCATACAGCAACAAACACAACGCTAGTAGGAGAGTCAAGACAAAACATGTGGTAGCTCACAAAATGTCAGCTTCCGAGAGAACCAAGTCCGAGGAAGTTATTTTAAATGATTTGAATTGCTAAGAACAATTATAGCATCTTAGATATTCTCTCTCTCTTAGATATTCTCAATCTCATTCACTGGGACTGAAGTTGATTGTGTCGATAGTGAAATATTTGTTTCTTGTTTCTGACTAGAATTAGTGTTTGAGCTGGGTGTCGCGTTTTTTTTGAAACTTCAAGTGTAAGTGGAAACTGGAAGTTATGCGTGTTGTCTGTTTATTATTTTGGCTTATCGGTATCCACCAGTGTTTGAAGTACACATGAGACAGTGAAGAATGGGGCCCAACAAGCACTGCGGCTTGTCAATTGTCATAGAGTTGGTATTTATGAAATGAACTGACGGTGTGAGCCACACAAGGTGATTCTGCACCAGGAATTGGTTACGAAGTCACCCTTATTATTGCATAATAATAGCGCAGAGGGGGAATTTCATTACCAAGCACCAGGAGGAGTTTATAAGTGAGATTCGCAGAGACAGAAAATCTGAGAGAGGGAGAGCCAGAGAGTGACATTGAGAGAAAAACAAAATTACTTGTTGATTTGTTGAAATTATTGTCAGTCACAATGTGACAATGTGTGAAACTTCTTTATATTCGATTTCTACTAATTCTTTTCCGTTATCGGCCCACCTAAAAAACCTGTGTTTTAACCTTTGTCACCTAGTAGTATAGGGTCAGCACACACCTACGCCAAAATCAAAATTAAAATTTTGATTTTTGAGCCAGACACACCAAAGCTGTCAAAATTCTCTTTCCCCCATTCTCACACTGTGAGTCACAGTTTGGTGACATTGACTCCTAGTGCGTGCGAGATCGAGCTCAATCTTGGTCGTGCACGGTGTCTATGTCACCAAAGTCACAGTAACAATCTCGCGCACCATTTTGACGGTCGCGTTGGATGACAAAATGATTTTGACATCCAACGCGACCGTCAAAATCGCGCACGAGATTGTTACTGTGAGAATGGAGGAGAGAGAATTTTGACAGCGCTGTCAGGCCAATGCTCTGACAGGTCTGCCGGCTCTCACAGTGCACCGGCCCTTCGGCTATAATGATCCCGATCTGATCGCACTGTCAGACAGCCTTGTTCCACTTCCTTCAACTTCGAATTGAACTTGCCATTACCATTGACTAGAAAAAACACAGATCTTGAATAGATTAAGAATTAATAGGTGTTACACATTCACCGGGATGTAGATTCTGGAAAAATAACAATAGAAACTGCAAACATCATAACACGACTCTGTCCTGTACAGCGGCGCCATACCCCAATTTGATTCTCGTCAGTGCGCTGAGATGGGGTCGGCGACGCCAGACAGACTCTGTCTGGGGACGCCAACCCGATCTGAGAATCAAAACAGGGCCTGGCGCTGGCAGACAGACACGACTGCACTGTATCTATTCTAAGGTAAAGGATGATCAAAAATCTAAAAAGTAAGTAACAGATATCTGTACCGATAAATAAGTTATTTATATGTTGAAAATATTCACCCGGAGTTTCTAAATCAGTTTCTGGTAACAATAGTGCAAATAAATGAACATATATGATACATAACGATCTATAACAAAGGAGCTGCTAGGGGTAAAAAGGGTGGACAAGTCTTTGAAGTAACTAATAACTTAGTAAGTTAGTAAGTTACTAACTTACAAGTTACTAACTTACAAGATCAGTATAGACCTATCATCGCATCCTGACTTGACTTGTTGAGTAAGGGGGAAGGGTGTTCCCCTTGCTACACTGCCTATATTTCCAATTCTGCGAGGAACAGTGCAGTATATCAAGTGCCGACAACTGCGGTCTCTCATTCCATAAAATGGGAATCTAATATACCGTCGTTATAATGATATTTACAATGCTGAGACTTTTCAAAATGTTAATGTCTCTCTCACTACACACTATACATATCTCTCCTTCATTTTTCTACTAAAACGTTATAAGACAAAACAGCAGTCTTTACATAATTGAACAGGCTTTTAATCGCCGTGAGAACTTCTTCTTTTTTGTTCGTTTCTTGTTTTCAGTAGCACTTGCTTGTTGAGAGATCTGGGTGATTGGGGCTGGCGATATTCTTTTTCTCTGAGCTGAAAGGGAAGAGTGAAGTGAGGAGACATTGCAGTACTAAAAAAATATAGTACACTACATGTAGTTACAAATTACAATGCTGGTTGTAACAATTAGGCCCCCATTATAGACCCTGGACAATAGACATGAAGTGGAACAATGTTGCCACCCTGCTTCACTGTATAACAACAAGAACAATGTACCCGGGGGGGGGGGGGGGATGTACCTTTGTGGAGTGCTATTCTGTATGTTCCAGTTATGGCATTCCTTGGGCCGTTCCTGGATGCCCGCTCTATAACTTGAGTGTAGAGATCATCTGGAACACCTAATAAAGATTGGTAAAACAAGATTAGTTAACTGGCTGGATGGTTGGATAAAATTAGTTTGGATGGGGATCAAAAACCCACCTAAATCTTGCAAAGTTTTCTGTGCCTCTTGGTCATCCTGTTCTGTTTCAGGGCAGGCAGCAGAGTTGGGCTGTAAAGAGGAGAGGGGCAGGGACACTGGGAATGTACATCCTATCAACCAAGGGTGTTCCTTTATAACCTCCAAAGGTAACCTCTTCTCTGGATCCTCTGTAGGTGAAAAAAAGAAATTTAAAACAAAGTGATGTGTGTCAGGTGTGCGTTGGGTTTAGTAAACAAAATCGGTTCAGTGGATCTTGGCACGAATTTAAAAAGTCTCCCAGATGAAAAAGAATTGAAGTACATACAACAGTATATAGAATATAGATCTACTTTCTCCCTACCTATGAGTATGGCACGTATCAAGGTAGCAGCCTCCTCACTGACATATGCCGGAATTAGATAGGTCCCATCCAGTATACACTTCTTTAGTTTAGAGACGTTCTCAGCGCGAAATGGCATCCCCCCAGTTAGCATAAAATACAGGAGAATACCTGCAGATAAAAATGGGTTACAGGCCAGAGGAGGGGGGGGGGGGTTCCGGGGTATAAAAACTAGTGGAGGATTTTGCAATGGTTTGTAAGACTTACCTAGCGCCCAAATATCAACATACGTCCCCAGATAACCAATTTTGTGATCGTCTTTGAACAACTCAGGTGCTGCATAGGGAGGTGAACCACAGAAGGTATCCAGAGCCTCTCCTTTCGTCTTTATACTGAATCCGAAATCGCCCAGCTTGGCATTTCCAGTCCCCGAGAAGAATATGTTTTCTGCCTTTATGTCACGGTGGCAAATGTTCCGAGAATGCTGTGAGAGAATCACGTGTTAGAGAGAAGGGGAGAGAGAGAGGGGGGAGGGGGCAAGCTGTGTGATGGAGCTACGGTCGAGGGTGGGAACGAGATTGAGAAAAAGCTTGAGGGAGAGTGGGAAGGAGAGTAGCAGCTGTGAGAGAGACAGGCATGTTACACAGTAATATAACATGACACTCTGACACATATTAATTAATTAATTACTAGCATCCTGCCACCACTGCAGACAGCCAGGCAAGAGAGCATGCCATAATCCCACCAGAGAATCAAGTCATCCCAACTGTGCGCGCGGTGAGGATTAGAAATATGCTCCTGCGCGTTACATCAATACACCACACTGAGTCTTATCCAGCCTTCAGATGAGAGTGCGGCAGAGATCATTGAAGGAGTGGATTCTTCAGTATGATTGACTGTCGAGTAGGTCGCCTCATCAGAGAGTGCATGCGATATAAGCAGAAGTGGGAGCATGAAACGTTGCAGTGTTTTACAGAAAAACAACTGAGTAGAAAGAAAGCAAGATAAGAAGAAGAAAAGATAAAGAGGATCATGAATGCAGGTCGAATTATTCGTTCATTTTTCTCTACTACTCATTTAGCTTGGTCTTTGCTCTTTTGACTTTTCTTTTGAATTCTCCACAAATTGCTCTAACTAACATTTAATATAAAGAATGCCGAAAAAGCTATGACGGAGATAAAGAGAGAGATAGGGAGAGAGGGAGAGAGAGAGAGAGAGAGAGAGAGAGAGAGAGAGAGAGAGAGAGAGAGAGAGAGGAATAGAGAGGGAGAGAGATTTGAAGAATGTTGGGACAGAAAATAAACTCAAGAGCCAAAAATTCTCTCCCAGGAAATATCATGATTTACAATTAGTTTTCTTCCGGCAAAATTAGTTGTTTTTGCCGGAATAAAATCAAAAGAAAAAGATGGAGAAAGTGTGTGGCCGGTAGTTACCCTGAAAAATAACTATAGAGCCATCCGAGGTCATAATTTTGTGATTTCATAATTTTCGAATGAAGAGCGAGAGAGAGAGAGAGAGAGAGAGAGAGAGAGAGAGAGAGAGAGAGAGAGAGAGAGAGAGAGAGAGAGAGAGAGAGAGAGAGAGAGAGAGAGAGAGAGAGAGAGAGAGAAGAGACGGGGAGAAGAAAGGAGACAAAGAACTGGCAAGACCTATTATAGATTTAAGATTAAATCTTAATCGATCAAGATTTTTACCTATCTCATTCCTTTTCAAGATCGCTTCTTCTCACCCCAAATTCCGCAAACTATCTCTACCGAATTTTTGACGAGATAGTCCGTGAATTTTGAAAGATGCAATGTACAGCTATAGATGGATTTTATTTTCTAATATTACTGTTCAAATCGAACCCAGTTGGAGACTCTACCGAAACAAAGACCCCCCCCATCATTATCTAATCTTTGACCTAAACGTCCCCTGTATAACGTAGTTTCCCCATCCGATTATTGACACCCCAACCCTTCAAATTAAAACCTTTTTAGCATTGTTACATCGAGAATGGTAATTTTTTGTGTGCATCCTTTGCCCCCGGGGGAAAAAAAAATTTGAAAAAAAATTTTTTTAAAAAAAATTTTAAAAAAATTTAAATTTTTTTGGGGTTTTTTTTTTTTTGGGCGGGGGGGGGGGGGGGAAAAAAAAAAAAAAAAAATTAAGGGGGGGGGGGTTTTTTTTAAAAAAAAAGGGGGGAGGGGAAGAGGGGAGAAAAGAAAGAGGGAAAAAAAAAAGGAAAAAAAGGGGGCGGGGGGGGGGGGGAAAAAAGGGGGGGGGGGGGGGGGGGGGGGGGAAAGGAAAAGGAGAGAAAAAAAAGGGGGGGAATAGAAGGGAAAACCCTTAAAAAAAAATTTGGGTTTTGGGGGTTTTTTTTCCTTTTAAAAAAATTTCCAAAATTTTTTTCCCCCCCCTTTTTAATTTTTTTTCCCCTTTTTTTCCCCCCTTTTTCCCCCTTTTTTAAATTTTTTCCCCCCCCCAACTTTTTTTTAAAAAAAAATTTTTTTTCCCAAAAAAAAAAAAAAAGGTTTTTTTTTTAAAAAAATTTTAAATTTTTTTTTTAAAAAAACCCCCCCCAAAAAAAAAAAAATTTTTTTTTCCCAAAAAAAACCCCCCCTTTCCCCCCTTTTTTTTTTCCCCCCCTTTTTTTAAACCCTTAAAATTTTCCCCAAAATTTTTTTTTAAAAATTTGGGAAAACGGGGGGTTTTTTTTTTTTTAAAAAGAAAATTTTTTTTTCCCCTTTTTTTTTGGGGGGGAAAAAGGGGGGAAAAAAAAAAAAAAAGGGGAAGAAAGGGAAAAAAAAAAAAAAAAAAAAAAAAAAAAAAAAAGGGGGGGGGAAAAAAAGGAAAAAAAAAATTTTGGGGGGGGGGGGGAAAAAAAAAAAAAAAAAGGGGGAAAAAAAAAAAAAAAAAAATTTAAAAGGGGGAAAAAAAAAGGGGGGGCAAAAAGGGGGGGGGGGAAACTTTTGGTGGGGGTTTTAAAAACCCGGGGGGCCCCCCCCCCCCAAAAAAAAAGGGGTTTTTTTTTTTTTTTTTTTTTTCCCCCTTTAAATTTTTTTTTTTTAAAAAAAAAAAAAAAAAATTTTTTCCCCCCCTTTTTTGGGAAGGGGTTTTTTAAAAAAACCTTTTTATTTTTTTTGGGAATTTTAAAATTTTTTTAAAAAAAAAAATTTTTTTTAAAAAAAATTTTTTTTTTTTTTAAAAAATTTGTAACCTTTTAAAATTTTTTTTCCCCCCCCCCCTTTTTTTAAATTTTTTTTTTTCCTTTTTTTTTTTTTTTAAAACCCAATTTTTTTCCCCAAAAAAAAAAAAAAAATTTTTTTTAAAAAAATTTTTTTTCCTTTTTTTTTAAAAAAAAAATTTTTTTTTTTTAAAACCAAATTTTTTTCCCCCCTTTTTTCCCCCCCCCCCTTTCCCCCAAAAAACCCCCCCCCCCTTTTTTTTTTTTTTTTTTTTTCCCCCTTTTTTTTTTTTTCCCCCTTTTTTTTCCCCCCCTTTTTTCCCCCCCTTTTTTTAATTTTTTTTTTTAAAAAACCTTTTTTTTTTTAAAAAAAAATTTTTTTAAAAAAAGGGTTTGGGGGCCCCCCTTGGGGGGGGTTTGACACATTCTCCCTCCTTTTTTTTTAGAAATCCCGATCAGCACACAAAAAATTTACCAAAGTCCCATTTTCAAAAAACAGATTTTCTATTTTCCCCAAACCCAGACTGTCCCCAGAGACAGTCTAGGTAAGGGTCAGTAAATACGAAAAAATGGTAAAGAAATTTCCCTTTTTTTTAGCTGGAAAAAAAAATGTCCCTTTTACAATCTGTGTGCTTTTGTGGAACACACACCGTACACAGTACCCACACAGATTTCCCTTAAGAGAAAATTTTTACTAATTACGTCTCCCCTGCTAGAGACGTGAAATTTTTTACGTCTTTCCAACCCCATGAATATTTTTGAGATTAAAGCCCCACGCAGGATTTTATTAAATTTAAATGAGAGAAAAGGAAGAGAGAGAGAGAGAAGGGGAGAGAAAAGCGAGAAGAGAGAGAGAGAGAGAGAGAGAGAGAGAGAGAGAGAGAGAAGCTGTTATTGCTTTGAACATACCGGCCAGTCGAAATGCTTCTCACGGGATTATCAATATAGGGTAAACCGGGGCAATTCGAACAACTGGGGCAATTCGAACATAGTACTGCCCGTCTCTCACCTAGTTAAGCTATCATAATGACGTCATCCTATCTCCAGAAGAAAACTGCTCGTTCGAGCCTGCCCGTTACCACTAAATAGGCTCTAGATCCGGTTTAAGTTGGTCAATTTCTGATTTGAAAAAACCAGCTGAAAGCTAATAATATCAGCTTTCAGATGGTATAAAAATTATTTAAATATTCGCATGTTTTCATTCCAAATTCTGGTAAATTAAGATTACCGGGGCAATTCGAACAACCGGGGCAATTCGAACATGGGCAATTTGGTTAACACACCGGGGCAATTTGGTTAACTCCCGGGCCAATGATGTGCAGTTCTTTGCACCACGTGATCACGCGTGATACCGGGGCAATTCGAGCAAGAACGACCAGCGTTTAGATTGCGTGTAGATTACATTGTTCGAATTGCCCCCACCTCTAACAACACCAGGCGGGAATCTTCTTCTGGTGTTGTGAGGACGTTCACGTGACTCCCACGTGACGAAATAAAGCACTCCTATTGGTGATGCTCGAATTGCCCCGGTACCAATTTTTTCCGACCAAAATTTTTCAATTAGTTATTTAGTTAAGTAAATGATGGTCCCTATAGTTGAAATTTATCTTATTTGAAAGATAAAATAATGAACTTTAATCCTATATAATTTTTTTCATTGTATCTTTTTTTAAATGGGAGTGAGAACCGATTAAGTAAAAAGTTAACCATTTTGCCCCGGTTTACCCTAATGCCGGTTATAATGCCGGTATTGGCTTCGAATTTCTAGTACCCACCCCCATCTTTCTCTCTCTCTCTCTCTCTTTCGTTCTCTCTATCACTCTATCTCTCTCCTCCTCTATCTCTCATTAAAGTTTCAGTCTCTCTCACTCTCTAAATAGTCTCTATATAGTGTAAATTGAAAGAGTAGCGAGTTGTGCACGTTATATTTATGTGTCTCATAACACCCTCCAGTATTCCACGGAGAGAGGGATGTTAACCGGAAATTATAACGCCGCTGAGCACGCTGGTATAACACACACTCAAACACACACACATGCACAAACAGATATAGTTATCTGGCAAATAGAGAGAGATACAGAGAGAGAGAGAGAGAGAGAGAGAGAGAGAGAGAGAGAGAGAGAGAGAGAGAGAGAGAGAGAGAGAGAGAGAGAGAGAGAGAGAGAGACAGAGAGATACACAGAGAGATACACAGAGAGATACACAGAGAGATACACAGAGAGATACACAGAGAGATACACACACCACCACACATCGTTTCAAACACACCAACAAACATGAACACACAGACTCAGCACTGACAAATATGTACAGAATAACACAGTAACACACTGCACAGAAACTGCAAAATACACAGTGCAGTACAGTACAGTTCAGTACAGTACAGTACAGTTCAGTACAGTACAGTACAGTACAGTACAGTACAGTACAGTACAGTACAGTACAGTACAGTACAGTACAGTACAGTACAGTACAGTACAGTACAGTACAGTACAGTACAGTACACAGTACAGTACACAGTACAGTACAGTACACAGTACAGTACACAGTACAGTTATACACGTGCAAGGAAATGTAATGTCTGACGTCACATAATGATACACAACAAAAACTGCTAACAGTACATCTTGTTTGTAGTATTTAGCACTGGCCAGTTGTACCATTTCTAAACTCCACCATTTTCTATTTAAAAAAGGCATGAAAGAGAAACGGGGGTGAGTCTCACTCTCAGTGAGTGTGTGTAATGACCACATGTGTGGTTACAGGTATTTACATAGGGAGCACCAACATGGCTCCCTCGCCCCCTATTAATAGAGAGAGGGACTAGGGGAAGCATGAGCAACATGGCATCCTCAGCTCACCCCCTATTAATTACTTGCTGTACCAGATCCAACTGTAATTACAAACAGGGGAGAAGGGAGCCCACAATCTGTATGTGTGTCTTTATAGAAAGAGGAGGCTAAAATTGGAAATGTAGGGGACGTTGAAACCACAAACTGAAAATACGGGAGACAGGGGAGAGAGACAGGGAGAGCGAGAGAGAGGAGAGACAGGGGAGGGAGAGACAGGGGAGAGAGACAGGGGAGAGAGGGGAGGGCGAGATGAGGGAAAGAGACGGGAAAGAGACAGGGGAGGGAGACTGGGTAGTGATAGAAACAGAGCTAAAGGATAGTCTCCCCGCGTGTTGTAAAACAAGCATGTTGATGACAGATCTGACTATACCACAACATTCCTCCCCCTCCAGCTCCCAATGTTCCCATATGTTAACCACAACATAAACATCACATAGAGTGGTGTGTGTGTGTATGGAGCTCTTCTCTCCCTTCCCTCTTGGCACATCTGTCTTTATTCTCTCATCACCTCGGATTCATGTTTGTATCAGAAACAGTGTCTTTTCATCTCTAAAATATTGTATTTCTCTCAATGTGCAATATCTCAATATGCAATTCGTTTTTCTCCCAGACATTTTCTCTCCCACATCCATTTTCTCACAGCGCTATTGCATGTACTCCCTCTATCTATCTGTTCTCTCTCCATCTCCTTCTCTCTCATCAATTATCGCCAGAGCGTCAATCGAACCAAAGGAGAAAAGAAAGATGGGAGAGAGAGAGAGAGAGAGAGGGGAGAGAGGGGAGAGAGAGAGAGAGAGAGGGGAGAGGAGAGAGAGAGGGGGAGAGGGTAAGAATGGATGGAAAAAGTAAAAAAGGTTGGGACTGAAAACTACACGTAAAAGTTGCCACCCACAAATTGGGGAGTCTTGAAAAGGGTCAGAGTTTTTGTTTCCCCCGAGCCCCCCGCACATCCCCGTATAGATCACAGTGATCAGTCAAATGGGGCTCTTGTTTAATTGTCAATGATGGATTCGAGAAAAATGAATACTAATTAATGAATTACCTACCCAATACCTTTGACAAACCTTCACCCCCACATCACCCCACTACTACGCTACTGCCGGGTAGTTGATTGCATGAAAGCATCAAAATCGTGCAAAAATACTGTTCCCTGTAAAGGGGGTCGAAAAACGGGTTACCCCCTCCCCCCTCTTGAGTAAACTCTTTAGTGGTAGCAAAACTTTTTACACGGGTTTCAAAACACAGATCTTTGAAAACAATGGGGTTTTAAGGGAAACCACCCCCAACCCAAAAAAGAGAGTGTAAAACAATAAAACACACAAAACATCACCCCCATTCACCAAAACCCCCCACACTATCAGACGGGAAATTTTTCATCCCCCTATGTTCACCCAACATGCCCTTTGGGAAACCCACCACCATCAGCTGTGGGGTCACCGCCCACATTATTCCTTTTTCCATTTTCCCGAGGATAAAATAAAACTGATAGTGATTCCCCCGGGAAAGTTTTTTTGTGTCAAAATTTAGAGGGCCCAGATGTTGTCAGATTACCATCCCCATGGGCCTTTCCGGGGGTTTTTAAAACCCCGGACACAATGGACCCACTCTCTGGGTTTTTTCTACCTTTTTTGTGACCTCCCCATCCTTTCTACCTTATTAAAATCCACTTTTTTCCCCGGGATAGGGCGCCCCCCAAAGGGGGACTATATCAAGCAAGGGAAAAGGGGAACATTTACAATGGGGTCTGAATAATGTTACAGTACCAGGCGCAGGTAGAGTAGAGGCGACAGAGGAGGGACCATGAGAGAGAGAGAGAGAGAGAGAGAGAGAGGGGGGGAGGGGAGGGGGAGCATGGTAGAGGGGAAGAGAGGGGGGAGAGGGGGAGAGAGCAGGGGTAGAGGAGAATTAGGGGGATGTGTAAAAACTCATAGGATATTCATTTTTCCCGGGTATATAGAAAAAAAATTTTCCCTTAGGGGTAAATCGTTTTCTTCGTCCATTTTTTAACCCAAAAAAACACTTTAGCCCCCCTTTTAGAACAGCAAAAAAGGGAATCTTAATACTCTCATTTGCACTGAACTGAGATTTGTGACACGAATCGGGAGGGAAGGGGAACTTTTAATATTATCAGAGTTTCATTTGCATTTTTACTGACGTCGTACCAATATACCAGGAAAAATTTGATTCCCCTCTCCCCTTTCTAACTGTACAAACCCCCTTTTCTGTCTAAAAAACTAGGACTTTAATTGGGCTACCCCTTTCCCTTTCCCAACCCATTTTAAAAAATGATGGGGTTATACTTTGAAAAGGGGGGGAGAAAAAAGGGGGAAAAAAAAAAGGAAAAGAAGAAACGAAAAGGGGAGTTTTCGGCCCGGGTAGGGAATGAATGAAAAACCTTTTGTTCCAGCCCAATTCTTTATGAATGAATGTTGCTAAATAAAGAGTATAATAGTGGGCGAGGGGACTGGGGAAGGAACACGTGACGAACAGGGGCATAAGATGAAAGAATGGTAGAGAAAGAAGGAGTTATATTTTCCAAGTCGGCGAAATTTAAAAAAAACATTTTCATTGTGGTCAGTAGAGTTTGTCTGACGCCCTAAACCCCCAAAGTTTTGGGAATGCTCCCTATCTGAGCAAAAAACCGCCCCCCGGGGGGGCCCAATCAGGAGATTTTTGGAAAGCCACCGCCAAAAAGAGGAGATTTTTAAAAGAATGGGGAAAGAAAATGAAGGAGAAATAAAAAAGGAGTTAAGGGACCCGGGGGATAATTTGGAAAAAAATGAAAGGCATGGAAAAAGAGTTACGGGACAGGGGGAAAAGAAAAACTAAAAAAAAAATTTTTTAAAAGGATCCCCCAACAGCCTTCGGGGAAAAAAATTTTTAGAAAGGGGAGAGGGGGGAAAAGACAGAGGAAAAAAGTTCCTGCCAACGAACGTTTTTTTTTTTCCCAGGAGAGCCGTAAGGAAACAATTTTTTGAACCCCCAGAGCGGGGAACCGAAAAAGAGGGAGAGAAAGAAAGAGAAAGGAGAGAGGAGAGAGGGTGGAGGCGGGGGACGCGGAAGCATAGCCCCATCAGCGAATGAAAGGAGAAACACCAAAGAAGAGGAA
This sequence comes from Hormiphora californensis, assembly GCA_020137815.1. Taxonomy (NCBI): domain Eukaryota; kingdom Metazoa; phylum Ctenophora; class Tentaculata; order Cydippida; family Pleurobrachiidae; genus Hormiphora; species Hormiphora californensis. The sequence continues at coordinate 496,888 of CM035355.1, forward strand.
GAAGAAGAGAAAAGAGAAGAGGAGAGAGAGGGGAGAGAGAAAAGAGAGGGGAAGTTTTTTTTCCCCCCCCCCCTTTTTTTTTTTTTGGGGGGGGGGGGGTTTTTTTTTAAAAAATTTTTTTCCACCCCCCGGGGTTTTTTTTTTTTTTTTTTTAAAAAGGGGGGGGGTTTTTTTTTGGTAAAAAAAGAGTTAAAAAATTTTGGGGGGGCAAGGGCAAATTGGGGTTTCTTTACCCCCCCCCCTCCTTTTCCCTTCCCCCCCAAAAAACAGACAAAACACAGGCTCTTTATCACACTCTCTCTCCCCTTCTAGAGCATAAAATTTTCCCATTTTCCCCCATTTTCTTTTTAGTTCTTACTAAAAAATCTATTTTTTTTTTCCTTCCCCTTTTCAAATTACTAAAATTTAAAAGAGAGGGGTAAAAAGAGGGGGTTGAGACATGAAAAGAGGGCAAACATATAAAGAAAAATATCAGCCCATCAAATTTCCTCCCCGGGCCCCTCTTTTTATTTACTAAACACATGTTTTAATGTTTTTCTTACAATCCCTCTATCCTCTTTTATCCCCCCCTCACCCCCCTCCCCCCCGTCTCCCCCCCTATTCCTCCCCCCTCCCTCCCACCTCTCTCCCCCCATCCTCCCCCCCTCTCTCCCCTCCCCCCTTTCCCCCCCAAATTTTTCTCTACTATCAGGGACTCTTTCATACAGTTTTCCCCTGAAAAGTTCACACACAAATGGGCTTGTGTGACAAGCGCACACTCACATCTCCATGAATTATGGGGGCCCGATGCCTTTTGTATGTTATTTAATAAAAACCTTCTTTTCCTTGCCCCCTTTCTCTATTTCAAAACTTCTCCTTTCGACCCCCTATTCCCACTTTTATAAATTCCCTTCAACACGGGGCCCCCCCAAAGTAATTTAAAAAGTTGGTTTCCAACTTTTATAATAATTCCAGACCAATGTTGTTCTTATATTATAGCGTGTATCTTTAAACCTAAAAATTGAGCTCTTGAGCAACATAGAAGAAAAAGTGAAGTAATCCCAAAAATAGCGAAAGAAGGGACATAGACTTGTCACAGAACGAAAGTAAAATTGTAAAAACTTTTGCATATATTTGTTTTTTTTACCAGATGATATTCCATGAAAAAAATACGCATAGAAGGTTCAATAACTTCATACAGCCGAAAAAATTTGGGAGGGTGGGCCCTTTTCCCATCGCCCTTTTTCCGAGACAAAACTTTTATTTTAGGGCCCCCAATTCCTTTATCTAAATCTTAAATGTACTTTTTCTGGGGGATTTTTCAAATTTTTATAAGCGTTCAAGGGATTGAAATTGTAAATGTGGCACACATTCAAAGTGAAAAAAATGGGGGGATGAAAAATACTCATCGTACCGCACACGGCAACACTTTATAAATGAAAATTTGAAAAGGATCAACACCAATGCCCCCAAATAAAAAGTTTTATGATAAATCCCTTTAGTTAGAATGTGATTCCCAAAGTTTTCCTTTTGAAAAATTCCCCTCCCAAAATTTCCCTTTATCTGTAATGCCCAATACGTTTCCCTGGTCACCTGTTAAAAAAGCAAATTTTAGGGAAGGTATCTTCAAAACAATCTTCTGCAGACGCTGCTAACCTCTTTTAAGCCCCTTTCCTGGTGGCTACTTGTTTGAAAACTTTCCCACTGCGTAGGGGGTTTGGGGAAAACCCCCCCGGGGGAGGCCGGGCTCCAAGCGGTTCCTCCCTCACGATCACATCTTAACAAATCTTGAGGAACAAGGGGGAAATTAAAAGGGACAACCAAGAGCGAAAAACAGAAAAAAAGACCAGAAAGGGAAAAACAAAAAAACAAACGAAGTTTTTTTTTTTGCTGTTGTTCAAGTTTTTTGTGGAATTTTTTTAAAATTTCCCAGAGCTGGGAAATTTTCCAGCGCGCGTTTTTTTCCCCACCCGAAAGCTTACGTGTGACAAAACACTGGGCTTGCGCGGGATTTCTCAAATTTTATCGTTTTTTCCCCTTTTTCTTTTTTTATTTTTTTTAAACCTTTAGACAAAGTCCTTTGATTCGTCGTTTCCCAAAAATAAAGAAAGTTCGAGGGGCTGCGGGCTGAGCTGTGATGCTCACCTCCAAACGGTAACACAAAAAAGAATTTGCCCTTCTGTACTTTTTAAAATTGAAAATTGGGGTTTTGGAGAAAAACCCATTTTTTTTTTTTTTTTTTTTTTTTTTTTTTTTTTTCCATTTTTTTTTTTTTTTCTTTCTCCGTCTTTTTTGGCCCTGGTTTTCCGCGGACCCCGGGACATCCCGAGTGCCTTCCTGTGTTCACAGGGGAGCACTCATGCTGTTTTTCCTTTCCACTGTGAGTTACCCAATCTGGGCTTGAGACCACCGTCAACCTTGGGAGCAAAAAACCTCCCGGGGAAAATATCCTCCTCAAAAAAACGTGTTCCCGATTTTCACGTCCTGCCTGATAAATCACCCTAGAAAATCACCCCCAAACTCCCCCTTTACGCCGAAGAAAAGGCCCGCTCTGGGAGCGGGAAAAACGGTTTGCAGTCACGGTTTTTCGGAAAGGGGGACCTTTGCTTTTTAAAACTGTGTCAGAGGGGATATAACTTTACTATTATTTATTTTATTTAAAAGAATTAAAAAAATGTTGAAAAGATTCCAAACTGTAAGAAAACCCCCCTACAAAAACAGTCGAAGGGACGGTACCTTTGGTAATTAACGCACCACACTAGATTATAAAATAGGTAGGTGCCCCCGTTGGGGTTTTCCAGGGGGCACCTATGACCTACATATTCATCATTAGTCAACTATCATAGTCAATCACAAAGGGGGGAATTTCAATACAGTCGGACCCCTTTTTTTGGGGGGAATTTTTTGGGGGGGCCAAAATTTGGGTCCGACTGTAAAGTCTATGAAAAAGTTATTAACACTCCCAAAAATTTTCCCCATCATCTCTAGGTTGAAGATGTTTAGTAAAACCATGTGTATCTACCCAACCCACACCACCTTTACAATAGGGAAATTTGGTCCCCCTTTTTTTTAGGTTTGGGGGGAAATAAAAACCCCGGTTTGGTTGCCCTTTCAAAAAACAGGAAATTCTGTAAGTTTTCCCCGGGGGAGGGGGTTTTTAAAAAGTTTTAGGGGGGTTTTGGGGAAAAAGATAATTTTCACTTAAAAAATTTTTAAAATTTAATTTTTCCTTTTTTCCCTGGATTTTTTTTCCCCCCCTTTTTCAAATCACATGTTTGGGGGATGGGGGGCTTAAAAACCCCCTTTTGGGGGGCATTTGGGGGGAAAATTTTTAAAAAAACTTTTTAAAGGCAAAGGGGGGGGTTTTTTTTTTCCCCCCCCTATTAAAAAAATTTTTTGGCCCTTTTAAATTTTAACTTTTGTTTTAAAAAAATAAACCCCCCCTTTGAGGTTTTATAATTCCCCTCCCCTTGCGGTCCCCCTAATTCCAGGAATCACCCTACGGGGGCCCGTTTTTAAACCCCCGGGTTTTTTGATTACTTCCTCACCCATTTTTCTCTCTTCCCGACAGTCCCTTTTATAAAATTTTCCCCCGGGTTTTCCAAATCCGTCCCCCTTTGGGGGGGGAGTCCCAATAACTGTCCCCCCCAGTCCATCTTGCAGCCCCTCCCCAAGCTAAAGGGTCCCCATCTTAATAAAAAATTTTTTTTCCCCCCCCCCCCTGCAACTGGGGGGCTCTTTAAAATTGGGGGGGGGAAAAACCCTTTCCCTTGAAAGGGCATCAATTTAAATTTCTAAATCCTTCCGTTTAGTAGAAAAAAAAATCCCTTTTTTTTGTTTAATTGGAAAATTTAAAAAGGAGTGAAAAATTTCCCCTTAAAATTTTTAGGTTTAATGGGTTTTTTTGGGGGAAAAATTTTTTTTTTTGGGTGGGGGGTAAAGGATGGTGGGTTTTTGGGGGGGTTTTATGGGGTTGGAAGGGTTTTGGGTTTTTTTTTTTTTGGGGGTTTTTCGTGGGTTTTTTTTTGGGGGTTTTGGGTTTTGGGAAAGGGGGGTTTTTGGGGGTTTTTTTTTTTTTTTGGGTTTTTTGGGGGGGTTTGGTGGGCTTTTTTTGGGGGTTGGGGGGGGTTTTTTTTTTTTTTTTGGGGGGTTTTTTTTTTTTTTGGGGGGGGGGGTTTTTTTTTTTTTGGGAAGGGGTGGAATTTAAAATGGGAATTTTTTTTAGAAATTTAACTTTCTTTTTAAAATTTTTTTGGGGTTTTTTGGAGGGGGAAAATCGAACCAACCTTCCATCCCCGTCCGAGTGGAACCTCAAACCCCGTATCCCCGGTTTGGTAGTTCTAAATACGAAAAATTAGGGGGGACAATGTTGGACTTTGGAAAACCCCCCCTATTGTTTTCTTTTCCCCACTCCCCTTTTATTTTTTTTTGGCCCATTTCCCCCCCCCTAAAAAAAATTTCTTTTGTGGGGTTTTCCCCATTTTTGTTATGTTAAAACCCCCAAAAAGAACATAAGAAATTGCGGGGGTTCGGGAGGGGGTGGGGTTTTTACCAAAAAAAACCTTTGTTTGTTTGCTTTCCCCCCATCCCCTTTTCCCCCCCGGGGGAAAATTTTAAAATCCCCTTCCCCTTTAGTTCCCCCCCCCTTTGGTCCCCTGAAAGGGTTTGTTCTTGCTTTTCTGAAGGTCCCCCCCCCGGAAAATTGGGGAAAACGGGCTAAAAAATCCCCCCTTTGGGGTTTTTGGCCCCCTTTTTTTTTGTAGAGGTTTTTTTTGTGTGGTTTCCCAAAATTTAAAAAAACATTTTTGGGGTTTTTAACTAAAAATTCCCCCCCCTCCCGGTTAAACCGCGGTTTTAAAATTCTAGAGTTAATCATCCCTTCTTTGTTTTAAAAAATTTCCTGTAGGGGTTAGGGGTTTTTCCCCTTTTCGGAAATTGTAATACTCGGCTCGGGTCCCCTTTAGACACCTCCCCCTTTCCAAATGTGTGTTAAAAGGATTTTTAATTAATTTTTCGTTGTTGGATATCAGAATTTTTTTAAGGGGATTTAAAAAAAAAACTCTTTGGGAAAAACAACTTTTGGGCAAAAAATGTCCAGAAAGAAAAAGTTTTGGGTGTCTTTTTTTAAATTTTTCCCCATTGTTTCCCCCCAAAAAAGAAATTTTTTTGTCCCCTTTATAAATGCCCCGGGGGGGTAAAAAAAAAGGTGTAATTGAAAAGAGTTTTTCTTTTTCAGCAGGAGCCCTTTGGGTGGTTTCCCTTACCGAAAATGTTCTAGGTTAACTAAATTCCCTTGGAATTTGGGGGTTGTTCAAAATTTTTAAAGAAAATTTTCCCCCGTTTGGGTTCCCCCCCGGGTCCAAATCCCTTTGAAAAACTTTCCCTAAAATTTTAGAACGTACCGGAATTTTTCCCCGTAAAGGAAAAGGGTTTTCCCCCGGGGGGGGGGTGTTATTTTGGGGAATTTTTAAGACTTCCCCTTGTTTTAGGGTTCGATCCTTTTTTAAAATTTAAAAACCTTTAAAAAAAATTTTTTTATTTTTTAAAATTAAAATTTTAAAAATTTTTTGTTAAAAAAGCCCCTTTTTTTGGGGAAAAATTTTCCAAAGAATTTAAAATTTTTTAAAACCCCTTTTAAAAGGGTTTCCCCCCCTTTCCCAATTCCCCGGATTCGATCCCCCTTTAACTTTTTTGGGGGGGGCTCTTCCCCCCTTTTCCCTTCAAGGGTTCCCTTAATTAAAACCCCAAATTCAACTTTTTGGTTTTTTTTTGGAGGGTTGACAAAAATTTCCCCACCTGAGTTCCTCTGGTTCCCCTTTCCCCTTTTTCCCCCCCCCGTTTTCACCCAAAACCCTTAAAAAAGCCCCTAAAGTCGGGTTTCGTTCGGGGTAGGTTAAGAGTATGGGACCTATATACAGATGTCTTTACCCTCCCCTCCAGGTTATAATAGCTTACCTCTCAGCAATCAAACAGACAAACACACAGGCTCTTTATCACAGCCTCTCTCTCCCCTTCTAGGAGCATAATAATGTTCCCATTACCCATTTTCTTTTAGTTACTTACTAAAGACTCATATTTTCTTTTCTCTGTCTCATTTCAATTACTAACATATGAGAAAGAGAGGGTAGAAAGAGGGGGTTGAGACATGAAATAGAGGGCGAACATAATGAAGAATAATATGCATGTCCATCAGAATTTGCCTCTCCGGCTCCTCTTTTTATTTACTAACACACATGCCTTAATGAATTTCTTACAATCCCTCTATCCTCTCTCTATCCCTCCCTCTATCCCCTCCCTCCCTGTCTCACCCCCTCACTCCTCCCCCTCTCTCTCCCACCTCTCTCTCCCTCACTCCTCCTCCCTCTCTCTCCTCCTCCTCCCTCTCTCTCCCACCTTCTTTCTCTACTATCATGTGATCTCATTTCTATACAAGTATTCCTGAGAAAGTTCACACACAAATAGTGCATGTGTGTGACAAGCGTCACACTCACATCTCCATGAATTATGGATGGCCGATGCCTAGTGTATGTATATTTAATCAAACACTATCTCTTCCTTGCCCTCTCTCTCTATTTCACAACTTCTCCATTTCGATCCCCCTATTCCACTACATCTTATAATTCCCTTCAACGATTCAGGGCCACCCGAAGTAATTTAAAAAGTTGGTATCCAACGATTTATATATAATTCCAGACCAACTGTTGTTCTGTATATAATATCAGCTGTGTATCTCCTTAGAACATGAGACATTGCAGCTCTGTGAAGCAACATAGAAGAAGAAAGTGAAGTATATCCCACACATAGCGAATATGAATGCGACAATAGTACATTGTCAGCAGAATCAGCAAGTAAAATTGTAAAACTGTTGCATATATATGTGTGTTTCTTACCAGATGCATATTCCATGATAAAATACTGCATAGAGAGCGTCTCAATAACTTCATACAGCCGTAAAATGTTGGGATGGTGGGCCTCTTCCATCGCCTCTATTTCACGAGACAACAACTTTTGAGTTTTATGGTCCAACTTTCCTTTATCTAATATCTTCACTGCTACTTTTTCTGAGGGATGGGTCATAATTTATAAGCGTTCAATGGGATTGAAATTGTAAAATGTGGCATCACATTCAAAAGTGAACAAATGGTGATGATTAAAAATAGCTCATCAGATACCGCACACGGCACACACTTTATAAAGTGATAATTTTGATCAGATTGATCAACACCAAGTGCTCAAGATAAAAGTATTTTATGATAAATACCTTTAGTTAGAATGTGAATTCCAAGCTTCACTGTTGAAAAATTCCCGCTCCCTAAATTTCCCTTTAGTCTGTAATGCCCAATACGTTTCCCTTGAGTCACCTGTTAAAAACAGCTAATTTAGGGAAGCTGTATCTTCAAAACAATCTTCTGCAGAGCGCTGCTAACCTCTTTTAAGACCTTCTCCTGGTCGGCTAGCTCTGTTTGCAATCTTTGCCACTGCGTGACGGGCGTTGGGGCAACCCCCTCCGAGGAGGCCGGCTCCAAGCGGTTAGCCATCCCTCACGCATCACATCTTAACAAACTCTTGAGGTAACAGAAGGAGTAAGAGCAAGCCAAATGAGCGAAAACAGAAAAGAAGAGCCAGAAATGAGAAACTAAAAAACAACACGAAGTTTGTTTTTTGCTGTTGTTCAAGTTTGTTAGTGGAAGCTCTTACGGTAATTCCCACGAGCGTGGGAAATTCTCACGCTGCGCGCATTTTTCCCACGCCGAAAGCATATACAGTGCTGACAAAACAGCTGGGCTGCGCGTGGATTTCTCAAATTTATCGTTTCTTCGATTCAGTTTTTAGTTTTTACTCTTTAGACAAAGCTCCTTTGATTCGTCGTTTCCCTACATAAAAGAAAGACATTCAGATGGGGCTGCAGGCTGCAGCTGCTGATGCTCACCTCCAAACAGGTAACACAAGATAAAGAATTGCCCTTCTGTACTCTGTAGTAATTGTAAATTGTGGTTGGAGCACCATTCTTTTTGGTTTTTTCCATTTTTTCTTTTCTTTCTCCGTCTTTTTGGCCTGGGTGTCCGCGGACACCCGGACATCCACGAGTGCCGTTCCTGTGTCTCACGAGGGAGCACTGTCAGTGCTGTTGTCCTTTCCACTGTGAGTAGTACCCAATCTAGGCTTGAGACACTAGCCGTCAACCTTGGGAGCAAATAACCCTCCCGAGGAATATACCTCCTCAGAAAACGTGTTGCCGATATTCACGTCCATGCCTGATCAATCACCCATAAGAAAATCACCTCCTAATCTCACCATACGCCGAAGATAAAGGACCGCTCTAGGAGCAGGCATCTGGTTGCAGTCACTGTTTTTCGGAAAGGCGGACCATTTGCATATTACAAACTGTGTCAGAGCGGGATATAAACTGTTACTATTATTTATTATTATTTATTATAAGAATCTACAAAAATGTTAAGAAAAGATTCCTAACTGTGAAGATAAGGCCCTACAGAGAGACTAGATCGAATGGTACGGTACCATTGGTACTATGTAACCTGATCACACACTAGATTATAGAATAGGTAGGTGCCCCGTTGGGGTTTTCCACTGGGCACCTATGACCTACATATTCTATCATCTAGTCAAGTCTATCATCTAGTCAAGTCACAAGAGGGAGATTGGCAATACAGTCGGACCCCGATTTAGTGGCCCCCGATTTAGTGGCAGGATTTTTTCCCCGAGGATGCCACTAAATCGGGGTCCGACTGTATGTCTATGAAAAAGTTATTAACAGCTAGGCACAATATTAACTCTCCCTATCATCCTCTAGGTTGAAGATCGTTTAGTAAAACCACTGTGTATCTACCCGACACCACGACCATCTCTGTACAATATGATGGACAGATATTTGGATCGGCCCTTTAGCTTTGTGGTAGAGTTTGTGAGAGAAAATAATTCCAGGCTTGGTATGACGCTCTGTCTAAATAAACAGGAACATCTTGCTGTCAAGAATATCGTGTCAACAGGTTAGTACACGCTGTATATAGTTTAGAGGGGGATTTTGGAACATAGAGTGCAAGTGTGAGCACTTGAACAAAGTATTAAATTCACTTCCATTTCCCTAAAGTCGGATTTTTTGAAACTGTCACCCCCCTTTTCGTGCACATCACATGTTAACGTATGGTGTGCGCGTCAAAATTGATAAATTTCACATGTGCGGTCATTTGGGGGTGACAGTTTCAAAAAATCCGACTTTATATGAATGTCAGCGGGTGAAAATTTGTCTGATATACCCCGCCCGCTATTAAAAGCAAGGATGTTTTTGCCGCTAAAACTTATAATCAATAAATCCTTGCTTATATAAAGTATAAACCCCTCCCTTTGGTAAGGTTTTATACCATATACCACCCTCCCTGCTTCGCAGGTCGGGCAGTATATGGTGCAGCGAATCACCCTAGCGGGTGACCCGCTACATATAAACCCAGGTTTATTGATTACATATCCATCACCAGGTCCTGATCCTCTCTTCACCAGATCTAGTCTTGACTGACCTCACCTCTTCCCCCAGGTCTAATATACCAAGATGGCCGTCTCCGGTCGGGTGACGTAGTCCCTGCAATAAACGATGTCCCCGTTAGTGGCCTATCATTCGAACAGGCAGCCTACTACGACAATGCAAGAATAGGGTCCGACTAACTGTAATGAATGCCAATCTTGTCCAGTGCCCCCATCCGATGCAGAGCTGGAGATGCTCTTTAATATCGGGGATGGAGATAGCAGTGCACTTACCACTCATGAGTAAGTTTCAGATCACACGTTGCTACTTGCTATAATCTCTTACCAGTTCCAGTATCGATCAAATCACACCCCTGCCTTGCCTTGTTCGACCTTGTTGCACTGTAGGCTAAGTTACACTATAGTAGCTGAAAAGTTACTCCGCCGTGAGTAGGGAGGGAGAATTGTTAGAGATAGAGATGGAGATGGAGATGGAGATGGAGATGGAGATGGAGATGGAGATGGAGATGGAGATGGAGATGGAGATGGAGATGGAGATGGAGATGGAGATGGAGATGGAGATGGAGATGGAGATGGAGATGGAGATGGAGATGGAGATGGAGATGGAGATGGAGATGGAGATGGAGATGGAGATGGAGATGGAGATGGAGATGGAGATGGAGATGGAGATGGAGATGGAGATGGAGATGGAGATGGAGATGGAGATGGAGATGGAGATGGAGATGGAGATGGAGATGGAGATGGAGATGGAGATGGAGATGGAGATGGAGATGGAGATGGAGATGGAGATGGAGATGGAGATGGAGATGGAGATGGAGATGGAGATGGAGATGGAGATGGAGATGGAGATGGAGATGGAGATGGAGATGGAGATGGAGATGGAGATGGAGATGGAGATGGAGATGGAGATGGAGATGGAGATGGAGATGGAGATGGAGATGGAGATGGAGATGGAGATGGAGATGGAGATGGAGATGGAGATGGAGATGGAGATGGAGATGGAGATGGAGATGGAGAGCATTTCATAGTCTTTCTTTTGAATGGGATTCTTGTTGTGTGTGTTTTTAGGAGGGTCAGAACTCAGAACATAACAACCTGCTCACACTCCCCTGATACCGAGTGCAGATCTCTCTAAACCCTGCTCATCCTCTAGGTTTGACGATCAGTAAAACTCTACACTACGAACAAATAGTGACGGTGACAATAGTTCGGCAGGCTCTTGGCATCACCATTCTGCATTCTGATTCAGGGAGGTAGCGACACACTCCAGGGCTGTATCAGGGTGTTGAGTAGTCCTGCAGTGGCGACTGAGATTATACCTAAGGATACACTGCTCAGTGTAGCTGGTGAGTACTGAACCTGATTGTCTTGTTCCACCCTGCTTCACCACGCCGCGAACAAATGTAACATAAGAACATTGTCGAGGGGAATTCAGGAGAGGGAATAAGAGGGAATTTTTACACAATCATACATACCTAGATATGTAATAACAGCTCTCCTTGCAGGTCCTGACTAACTGTACCCACGACCGAGCACTAGAGATAATGAGAGAGGCTCCCATTCAAACAACATTTTAGTTGCCCCGCCACTTCGGATCCCGGCCAGATGAGAGGTACAAAATTATCGATTCTTGTCATTTCTGATAGAGGCCCACCCCATGTGACACATTAAGATAAGGAAGGAAGCGGACAAGACTGAAATCATCCCTTCTCAGAAGAGATGATTTGTGTCTCTTTCTCAGCTAGACGGTTGTCTTTTTGACCTAGTCGGTAAACCAAATTATAAAAGGAGCATGGTACTGGACGCTCTTTTAACTAACCTTCCCTCCCCCTCCCAGGATTATGCCGAGTACTGGTTACAACACCCTCTCTAGACGATTAATATCATCCCATCTACAAGATATGTGTATCTAAAATCGATGCCTTGAATCAGCCGTTAGACCCGTTTCCCATAATAATATAACGGAATTCGACTAACTACGGTACGGACATCGGACACGTCTACTAAAGTTAGACACGGAGCTGTCACTGTCCGCATTCTCTACAAGATGCTGCTGTAAATTGAGATTTATAGGACTATAATTATCGTTAGATTAGGATATCACGAACTCTTTTTACCATGTTCTAGGGTTTGAACAAAACTCTTTGAGAATATTACATACATATTGTGATCGATAAGTAGTGTCCAGAAAGTTAACAATTGTTTGTGGTCTGTCTTCTTAGAACTTTGCGTTCAATTTGTTATAAATCCATCTAATCAAAGAATATTTATTTTGTACCCAATATATCAATTAGGAATGTTTCGGCGGAGGGTGAAACTTTCATACTTTCTCGTTGTAATTAGACGACGCTGGGGCTGGTTACAGCCATGGCAGCACTCTTGGACTGGTTTCCCTTCCACCGAACTGTTCCTCATTGATGTTCCAACGTCAATGATGCAATCCATTGATGCAATGTGGCATGTGTGTGCAGTGTGATTGTAACGAAATTCTCAGTGACGTGCTGCTGCTGCAGTGCTCCGATGCTCGCGGCGCTACCCAAATTGGCCCAATGTTGTTAACAACTGCATCCTCAACATTTTAGTAGACGTCACGCGCGATAATTTTTTGCGCGTCGAAAGCAAAGCGTGGGAAAAGAGGGCGCGGCGTGGGAAATGTTCCCACGGTGCGTGGGAATTACCGTAAGAGCTTCCACTAGTGTCTTTAGGATCTCGATCGCAAATTTTCAAAATTTAAGATCACTTTCACAAAAAAGTATTATTATTATTATTATTATTAAATCTATATAATTTACACAATTTAATTGTATAAATAAGCCCCTTTTTTGTGGGCAAATACGGGTTACCGATAGATATTAAAGTTCATTGAAGATACCCATTATGAAAAGTCTATCACCCCCCTCCGTACCCGGAATTGGCCTCCAGGATTCGAGTCCCTCAACTCCTTCAACGTTTGGTGGAGTTCTCTCCTCTCACTTCTCTCTGCGAAGGACATATCCCTTGCAAGATATACACCACAGTACGATTCTAACTGTTTTAGCTGCTTTGCCTTCTGGAGAAGGCTCAGCAGCATTTCCCTACTCTGTAGCTTCACAATCACTGGTCTCTCCCTTCCTCCCCGTTTCAAACCCACCCTTCTAGCTTCTATGGTCGGTTTCTCGCCTAGCTCAGCAAAAATATTTTCCACTTCCCCCTTTAACACAGATTCAGTTTCATCCTCACATTCCGGTAGACCAAACACCATCAGATTTTTCGATCTGTCTGGGCCGGTATCAACTGGCTTGTGCGTGACCTTTTCCACGGCTTTCTGGATCTTTTTCGATGCAAACGCAATCTTGCAATTCTGTGTGACGACTGCAGAGAAAGTACGCAAATCTTTCTGTACCGTCTCGGTAACTCGATTCAGTTGCTCGCCCTGAAGCTCAATAACCTGCTCTTGTAACTTGACAGTTCTTCTCAAAAGATCATCACACTCCACTTTCAACTTCTCCTCCTGCTCCTGCAACTCGAGAGATTTTCTCAACAGTTCATCTCGCTCCTCTTTGAGTTCATCTCGCTCCTCTTTGAGTACCATCTCAGGGGTTTTCTCGGCAAAGATATGACGCTCAAAGTGTTTTAGAACAATAAACGTTGCAAAGCTCATTTCTTCAATCAGTTGCTTTAGCTCATATTTCGTGTGTACAGAGTTGATTTTAACTGATGACGGTATTTCAGCATCGTTGAAATTTGGACTGCTCCTGCACTTTTTTAAGACATTGCCAGCGACAGAGCTCTCTCCACTTTTGGCCAGCGTCAGAATCCGTCTTACAGCAAAGTCCAATTCTCGTTGTTCGTCTGCCATTATCTTACGTTCTGCCCTTTGGGGCCGTTACATCGCCATGTTGCTGAAACTCAAATTAATTTGTTTAAAGTAGTGTTGAAAAGTTTGAAACAAAAAAGTAAAAACCTGTTTTGGTTTTTTGTTTTGTTTTTACCGCCGTTTTCGCTGCTTTTTGGGCATTTAACGTGTGCTTAGCCTACATATCCAGCAACTTTCTTGTACAGAATAATGCTCTGTAATTTTCCTTTGCCCACAGTTTTACTTATTTTTCAATGGCAGAGTGACGTCGGAGTCTCTGACAGGGATGGCGCCGTCCCTGGTCTTTGGCTGACTGTTGCAGTTGGTCAAACCAACCAACATTTTACTTTTGTATCAGTCTGATTCAACTTTCAAGCCACCTATCTAGGCCGCTTATGTATTTAGAAACATCCAGTGAAAGATAGCGTAATGGATAGAAACGGACCCGTCAGTAAGTCTTAAAACACAACAACAACCCCGTATCTGAATTCAGATCACACAAATTCAAATACCTAAACGAAATGATTACCAGGTCGTGTGACGGTGACATCGTATCATAGAAAATGTGACATACAGATAACGAGTGATACAACTGGCCTTGAAATTATTGGAGACGTTTGTGATATCTTCAAACTTCCGGAGGTAACACGATAACAATGCATTATTTGTTATATAGATTATATAAACTATAATGCATGAGTGTATATTCATTTGAAACTATGTAATAGGTTAAGGCGCCATATCCAATAAAGGCCCCATATCAAATCCAGTAACGTATGATATCACCTTTATTGTTTTAGCGTGGTCCAGGGTCGGGAGAATAGAGAGGGAGAATAGAAAGAACTTGTGTGTGTGTGGGTTTGTGTACACAATGAAGAGGAAGTTAATACCTTGTACTATTAGAGAGAGAGAGAGAGCTGGGTGAATTGGAGGGAGAGCTATGCAAAGGAATGTGGAGGACAGAGAGAATGAGCTAGTGATGACTAAATGGAAAGTACCGGCAGCGTCTGTCTATAGAATAAGAAAATTGAGATGGGCCAGTGAGGGTATGAGCATTGAGTAAATCTATCTAGAGAAAGATTTCGTTAACTATTTCTGGAGCCGAACCTGAGTCGTTTAAACTGATAAACGGCAATTGAGTTTATAAAAACTTCAAATTATGATGTTAAGTTTTTTACACAAACATAATAATGCATATTTTATATCTCATTCGACCTTTGTCCGATAGGGAGAACCTTAGGTAAACTTGTTACCAAGGAGGGAACCCGGGGGAGGGAAGACATTTCACAGATCTCTATGTCTTATCACAGTGATACACACCGTTCCTCCTTAGTACCGCCCTCCAGTGTATCTGTGTGTCCTTGACTGGCTTTCACTTGTCGCGACAAACACTCCCTGAGAAAGAGAGGGAGAGATACAGTCTAGAGAGAGAGAAAGAGAGAACAGTAGAGAAAGAAAAAACAGTAGAGAGCGTGTTTGTGTATGTCTAGAGAAGTGAAATGATAAAGGAAAGAGAGCGATATCATATGTTTGTTTTGTTCACGGCATATTTCCTAACAATCATTCTAGGTAAACCATATGGTTTCATCTGGGTAGTCTGTGGCAATGTTACCAAAATTGTACAGTCGGACCCCGATTTAACGGCCCCCGATTTAGCGGAACCCCGATTTAACGGCAGCATAATATATGGGAAATTAACATTATTTGACCCCGATTTAGCGGACACCCCTCACCCCGATTTAACGGATAAAATCCTTTCCCCCGAGGGTGCCGTTAAATCGGGGTCCGACTGTATATAACAAGGTATTGTGTAGTTCACATCGCATTTTATTTTATGAAATGACGAGCGCCCGTTCGGTAGAGCAACCAAGAATACCAACATATTTCGTCCTCCTCACACTGCTGCAATATATAAATGGGGGGTAATATGGTAGTTCTGGGCTGAACATTTTCGACCGCTTTAAAGCGCTTTAAAGCGTTTGAGAAAGCGCTTTATAGCGCTATAAAGCGCTTTAAAGCGGTACCGCTTTAAAGCGCACCGCTTTAAAGCGCTTTTAAAGCGCTAAAAGCGCTTTAAAGCGATTCTTGTAACGATTTAAAGCGCTTTTGAAAGCGCTATAAAGCGCTTTCGCAAGCGCTTTAAAGCGCTACCGCTTTAAAGCGCTTTTTTTGTTCAAAATCCAAAAATAAAGCGCTTTAAAGCGCTTTAAAAGCGCTTTAAAAAGCGCTATAAAGCGCTTTTAAGAACGCTTTATAGCGCTTTAAAGCGCTTTTAGCGCTTTATAGCGCTTTAAAGCGCTTTAAATCGTACAGTAGCGCTTTAAAGCGCTTTTTAAAGCACTTTTAAAAGCGATCTAAAAAGCACTTTTAAAAAGCACTTTTAAAAAGCGCTACAAAGCGCTATAAAGCGCTTTTGTAGCGCTATAAAGCGCTTTGTAGCGCTACAAAAAGCGCTTTATAGCGCTACAAAAAGCGCTTTTTAGCGCTTTCGAAAGCGCTTTATAGCGCTATATAGCGCTTTGAAAAGCGCTTTAAAAAGCGCTTTTTATAGCGCTACAAAGCGCTTTAAAGCGCTATAAAAAGCGCTTTTTAGCGCTTTAAAAAGCGCTATGAAAAGCGATTTCGAAAGCGCCTTTTAGCGCTACAAAAAGCGCTTTATAGCGCTATAAAAAGCGCTTTAAAAAGCGGTTTTAAAAGCGCTTTAAAGCGCTATAAAAAGCGCTTTATAGCGCTTTATAGCGCTTTTAAAAGCGCTTTCGAAAGCGCTATAAAGCGCTAGAAAGCGCTTTAAAGCGTTTGAGAAAGCGCTTTATAGCGCTTTTTAAAGCGCTTTTAAAGCGCTTTAAAGCGCTTTATTTTTGGATTTTGAACAAAAAAAAGCGCTTTAAAGCGGTAGCGCTTTAAAGCGCTTGCGAAAGCGCTTTATAGCGCTTTCGAAAGCGCTTTAAATCGTTACAAGAATCGATTTAAAGCGCTTTTAGCGCTTTAAAGCGGTGCGCTTTAAAGCGGTACCGCTTTAAAGCGCTTTATAGCGCTATAAAGCGCTTTCTCAAACGCTTTAAAGCGCTTTAAAGCGGTCGAAAATGTTCAGCCCAGAACTACCATATTACCAAATGGGGAAGGTGCTCATATGAACATTTCACATCAGCCCATTTAGAGTTTCTATCTCTCTCTCTCTCTCTCTCTCTCTCTCTCTCTCTCTCTCTCTCTCTCTCACAGCCCACTCTCTATCCCTCCCTTTCCCTTTGCAGCCAGCATATTTTGGTATAAAGATGAAGCGAGAGGGCGAGATGCACTGGGTTGAAAATGATGAAACAATAAGAATGGTGTGTGGCAAGAGGTGGGCTGAAACAGCGAGTGATATGGAGTTCAGAATACGATTCTTCCCACCCGATCTAACTCGAATAACTGACGATAATATCATGTGAGTATGATTCGGTGTAACTGATTCTAACCAAACTAGTAAATTCCTCGTGGGTATATTGAGGGAATTATATCATGTGTAAGTTTGTGAGTCTGTGTGTATAAACTCAGAAACCCCAGCCATATTAGGTTTCTTACCATATAATGGGCCCTAGGGGGTAATTCTAGCCAGATGTTTTATTTGTTGAAAGTTGTACCTGCCACCTGGTAACAGATTTCAGATTGTACTGTTAGAGTTATTGTAGTACATGAGTCTGGACAAGTAATATAATTCTCTACAGTATAATTCTCTGACAGTTACACATACTACACTCACGTCCGAGATGGAGTGGTCGGGGGAGGAATTCTAATCGAACCAGCAACGGCAATATCTCTGGCAGCACTTATACTTCAAGGTAATGATCCTGTAATTAATTGGCATTTAATTATCGGAGGTTGTTGTTTGCTAGTTGCTGTTATCATTCATTATGGCGCCAAGGGCTTTTCAAAATTCTATGTAACCTTGTATTGTTCCTACAATTATTTTTTATTTTATAAATAATGCCGAGGGCGCGGGGTCGGTGCAACAGCACAAATGTAACCATAATTAAAAAAGTCATAGAATGCGAGTGTTTGAACACTGAGGAGCCGTTGTAATGGAAGAAGTATAGAGTTACCACGCCCCTCTTTTCTTCTCGTGATCTTCTCTACAAATACATCAGAGAGACTGACAATAATGCTCTTAAATTTTGAAACTTTTAAATTCATAACCACAGATTGTAGAGCACTTCCTTTAGATGTCAGAATAATTTCGGGGCGCTGATCTAAATTCTAAAAACAAGAACAGTTAATAAACTGTCAAGTGTCAACCTAAAAAGATGCTTCACTTCCCTGAAATTCTGTAGTACTGAGACTTGGTTTCTAATCCCTTCCCTAACATATCTAACACGTCTCCCACCCTAACATGTCTCGCACCCTAACATGTCTCCCTTCCTAACTTGTCTCCCACCCTAACATGTCTCCAACCCTAAAATTTCTCCCATCCTAACATGTCTCCCACTATAACATGTCTCCCACCCTAACATGTCTCCGTCCCTAACATGTCTCCAACCCTAACATGTCTCCCAACCTAACATGTCTCCCACCCTAACATGTCTCCCACCCTAACATGTCTCCAACCCTAACATGTCTCCTAACATGTCTCCCACCCTAACATGTCTCCTATTCCAGCTGACTATGGTGACTACCAAGGACCAGAGAAACATGGAGCTGAGTTTATACGGTCCTCAAAATGTCTTTCTACTAGATACTCTACTGAGAGCTCTGCTATTATCGATAATATCACTACGGAGTACCAGTCACTGAGGTACATTATATCCACTGAATTGTTTCACTTTGTGAACACATCTTAATTAGTCGGTGGACTTTTCACTTTTCATATCATTACAATCTATGGCGGAGGCTAGTTAGAGAATAAGAAAGGGGTGGTGAGAGATAGAGAATGGTTAGAGAGGTGTGGAGGCTAAGATATGCG
This sequence comes from Hormiphora californensis, assembly GCA_020137815.1. Classification (NCBI taxonomy): domain Eukaryota; kingdom Metazoa; phylum Ctenophora; class Tentaculata; order Cydippida; family Pleurobrachiidae; genus Hormiphora; species Hormiphora californensis. The sequence continues at coordinate 515,136 of CM035355.1, forward strand.
ATATTCATGAGACACGATAACATAGTTGTGTATGTTGCTACCATGCTGACCACAAAAACAAACACACCCATCTCTCTCTCTCTCTCTCTCTCTCTCTCTCTCTCTCTCTCTCTCTCTCTCTCTCTCTCTCTCTCTCACCACCCTGTACCACAGTGGTATATCTCGTGTGGATTCGCAGCTGGAGTTCTTGGAACGATGCCAAAAGATTCCAGAATGCGGAGTGGACTACTATTCCACTAAGGTTAGTACTACACAGCAACCAACATCTGTTCCATCGGAAGTTATATATATAGATATTCGAGGACTCCTTTTTGGATTTGCGTGATTAATAGGTTTAAGGACTTCTCAACCAGGGCTAGATGGCCGGTGGGGTTCTTAAAATTATGTAGCGAGGGACTATGCAGAGAGAGAGGGAGAGAGAGAGTGTGTAGATTACACTGTATAATCAATCCGTGGACATTTCCAACCTACACACATTATTTGAATTATGTGAGAGGGGAGTCATCTTTCACCCTCCTCTGACGTTGAATTGCATTTTAGAGGGGGGGGGGGCTCTCTTTGCATTTTCAAATAATATATTGGGCATCGTTCCACCGCTCAACCGAATCTGTATATTATTATAGAGATTCGCGTGTGGCTATTGTTATGCTGGAGTGTTAGAGATGTTATAACATTTGACTGAGAATAGTTTGGCTTTCATTTATCACAACGAAATAATAAAGCTGTATTTAGGAGGCTTTAGGAGGCTTTCATTTATCAAGTGTTCATCAAGTCAATTGCTCAAATGCTTGATTTCACTTTTGCCCAGTTACCATGCATGAAACCACCACTCACCAGTCACCCCATACCTGAGCCAACAAGTGGTAAACAGTAGTAATATTGAATTATAAAGTTCACACACGCCCACTTTTATTAAACTAGAGTCATATCAGATACACAACTTAGCTACTCTTTCTTCAGTTTCACTGACTTGACGTGGCTCTGTCCCATCTCTTACATCTCTCTTTTTCTCAGTTCTCTCTTTTTCTTTCTCAGTTCTATCTCTATCTCTCTCATTATTCGCTAAGATCCTCTGACCTCCCTCTCGCCTCTAGGACAAGTCTGGAGCTACATTTACCATTGGAGCAGGACACGAGGGAGTTTTTATTAAACACAACAAACTCGACAACCTAATAGTCTTCAAGTGAGTGCTGAACAACTGCAATTCTGTGAATCTCAGTAATATCTCACTTCCCCCATTCTCATTCCTCACTTCCCTACAGATGGGTTGATATTGTGACAATGCGACACGAACAGAAGTTCCTTTGGCTCGAGGTAGTGGGGAAACGTCCCAGCACCTTTGAGATGGTAACTAATTGGAGCGCGCGTGTTGATGCGCGTTTGTGAGTACACCGTTGTGAGTGCGAGTTGTGCGCGCCAATCAAGACTCTGTAGATCCGTGACCACATGCGACAGATTAAAAACACTTTACTAAAGTTAGTTAAGTAAGTATTACCTTTATGTTTATGACATGTGTGTCAGGATGAGAGAGAGAGGCAAAATAGTCTGAAAACGAACCATGGGTATGCGAGAGATTTCTGTGTGTTGAGACAACAATCAATGGCCGTACTCTTTCTTTCATTTAATACAGTGTGCTTCTCATCTTGCAAATTTGATTCTGTATTCCTTCTCCTTGAAAATCCCCTCTCGTTTTTGTCCCGAGTTCCCACCTCCCTGCATATTATGTAACCTTTAATACCAGTGATACTAACCCGATATCCCTCTTTACAGAATACTAAGGGCATTGCAAGGCTGGTATTTACATCCTTCATCGCACAGCATAACTTCAAACTGGGAAAACGGCTGTCACCCTTTAAAACGTGAGTATTGTACTCCAGATGTTTGAATCTAATGTTTTCCTGAATTCTCCGTAGATGTTTCAATTATTACTAACATCTAACACTGTACTGTTTCACAGATATGGTGAAAAGAGGTCAATAAAGAACAAGTCTTCGCATAATGTAAGTTCAATAATAGCATGACTGTAAAACTATTTTACTGTGACGGTTCCCTAAAACTTGCAGTACTCGACCTCTCCCCATTTCCAAATTTCATCCTTCATCCTTCCCTTCAGGGCGACGGAAAGTCTCAAAAAAGTGAGTAATCTGTAAAATGGATTTAGTCAGTTACAAAGTGCCCATACCAACCTCTGACCCCCGTTTCTATCTCCCTTATGACTCATGTCTTTAGTTAGTCACTTAGTTCATCTCGACTCATATTATCACACTTTCCGTCAATCTCATTTCTAATCTCTCTTACTCACCTTCTTTCTCTCTCTGTCTCTTCCTCACCATCTTTCTCTCTGTCTCGTTTCAAGAGGGAGTGGTAAAATTATCGCTTTTCTCATAATGTTGTCGTCTTATGCTGCGTAAGATTGATCCTCTGGACGTCAGGGTTCGGGTACACCGCTCAATTAATCAGCATCTCTCTATCTTTCTATCTATATTTCTTTCTCTCTCTCTCTCTCTCTCTCTCTCTCTCTCTCTCTCTCTCTCTCTCTCTCTCTTTCCCACTTAGAGTAATGAGAATTCGGCCTACTACTACGTATTACCAAAACAGAGCTGCACAATTTACTGTCAAAAGGAAGCTCTGCGTTTCTTCTCGGTATATGTTCACTATTTTAATTATGAGAGAAAAGAGAAGGTCTCCTGACACTCTGTTCCCAGACCTGTCCTAATATAATAGCTGAGGCGTGTCTAATTATTTGCTTAACTCTGTTTACTGAAATAGATAATATTCAAATCATTTCCACCGTACGTAGAACATATAACACGCTAGATATGAAATTTTATATTGCTAATAGCCTTCTTGCCACGTGTGCGTCGGTTTGAACTCAAGTGTAATTACTTCGAGCGCAGTTTACTCTTTCTTTGCCAGTATATCTATCTTTCTTTCTCTCTCTCTCTCTCTCTCTCTCTCTCTCTCTCTCTCTCTCTCTCTCTCTCTCTCTCTCTCTCTCTCTCTCTCTCTCTCTCTCTCCCACCCTCTCTCTGATCTCTCTCTTTAGCTTTCATTTCCCTCTGCGTCTTTTGATTTTCCAGCCCTATTATTGTGTGTCTACTATTTTACAGTGCCCACTTTCTTCTGCAGAGAGATGTTTTGGGGGAATTAAGAGTTAGAGACAAGAGAAGACAGGAGCGGTTGAAACTTTTTAGTGATTTTGAATTCTAGCTACATGTTCCGGTACTCAGGTCTCAGTTAGTAAAGTCTGCAGTACTATAAACGTACTACTCCTATGTTCAATAACAATGTCATTGGGACTAATGACAATATAGCCACAGAAATCCTTTAGTTCCTACTACATGGTTAGGGACCGAGAGAGTTCTTCATGGCCATTGCCTTGTATCGTGGTCACTGTTGTCAGGTCCCTGCACAACTCTCCAGTAAATTGTCTTGTTGTCTACAGCGTCCCATCAATCATCATCGTCCCATCAATCATCATCGAGAGACTAGAGAGAGACGGAGGTAGTCTAATTGTGGTTGTACTTGAAGTAGTACTTGGAGGAATTATTATAATTAGTCGTTTTTGAAGTGGGAGAACTACTGCAAGTTAATCCTTCCAATTTGCAATGTGGTCACAAGATATGAAGTAAGCAGGATATAAATCTTGTTCTAAATTTGAGATACATGTCAAAAGTAACGGGTTCAGGTCTCAAATATTTGTATCTTCCTAACTGTATATCTCTCTATCCCTCTCCCTCTTTATCTATCAATCTATCTATCTATCTCTCCCTACCCTGACATACTCTGGTTCTTCTCAATGTAATTATGCCAGACACAGATAGACAGTTCAAGCTATGAGATAGAGACATGGCCTAGAGATAGAGAGAGGGAGATAGAGAGATAGAGATAGATAGAGAGATGGTGATTTGAGACATGAACTCGTAATATTAGTGCAAACGACCGTGTGATCATGATATGTACAAGTTTCTCTCTCTGCCTCTCTCTCTCTGTCTCTCTCTGTCTCTCTCTGTCTATCTCTGTCTGTCTCTCTCTGTCTATCTCTCTCTCTCTCTCTCTCTCTCTCTCTCTCTCTCTGTCTATCTCTCTCTCTCTCTCTCTCTCCCTGTGCTGAACCATTTCATACGTCAAATAATGCATACTGTCTCTATAATACTTTATATAATGCATACTGTCTCTGTAATACTTTATACAGTATACTGTCTCTATAGCACCACATAGATACCACCCTCTGAAGTTTGATATGGTACCTTATGTTTTGACGTCAATTAATATCCATAGATCTGGCATGAATGTGCATGAAAATAAGGATACCATGTATAATCATGACTGTTTAGTGATGTCAACAGACGATACAATACATCATCTCCAAATCACTTAATAGATATTACATAACTATATTAATGACATCTTTTAGGATCTATAATGTTGCGTCTAGCCTAACAAATATTTGTAACAAAATGTCAACTTCCGCCTTCACTGTAACACTAACGAATGATTCACCCATGTTTCACGGCCGTATTTCACATAGTTTCTTACAGTGTGAATGTCTGATACTGGTTTGTCACGTACATTTTGCAACAACTGGCCGCAGCAGGTTTCCGAACCTTGTTTCCTGTTTAAGTTCCGGTTACTGCGTACCTATCTTGACTCTGGGTATATAAAGTATTAGCATTTGGGTAAAATGAGCTGTATTGATATTTGCATTTGCTTGCAGAAGTATCAGCTTTCTCTCTCTGTTTCTCTCTTTCTCTCTCTCTCTCTCTCTGTTTCTCTCTCTCTCTCTCTCTCTCTCTCTCTCTCTCTCTCTCTCTCTCTCTCTCTCTCTCTCTCTCTCTCTCTCTCTCCCTCTGTCTCTCTCTGTGGTATCCCGCTCTCCCTCTGTCTCTCTCTCTCTCTCTCTGGTATCCCGCTCTCCCCCAATAACTAAACTAATCTACATTTGTACCACCAGCTTTGACGGTGCAACAGCCGCTACAGTTCAAATATTAATGTAGTCCACTAACTTTACTGTTGTTTACTAAGTTGCGTGCGTCACAGTCAACTAGCTTCCGGTACTCAATTATTCTGGTTTTGATGGATATAATTTAGAATGTTGTGTCTACTATTTATCTTGACTTGGCAACTGTTTTTCGCCAAACAAAACCGCACGGCCAGATTTGAATATACGCACACAACTTGATATAGAGCTTATTTAGCTGATGTTTTGCGTCATCTAGCATCTCCCTCTACTGTCTAGACTGTATCTCTAATTATTGAGGATAATCACTTAATGAGGAACAGTGCTAATGTTGTTAGATCATCGGTCAAGGATGAACTTATGAACTGAAAAAGTAGAGGAAGTGAGAGAGAAGGAGAGGGAGTGAGAGAGAAGGAGAAGAAGTGAGAGAGAAGGAGAGAAAAGGACGGAAATTAAAGTGAGATAGGTTTACTAGGAGAGGAGTATAATGATATATAGAGTCATACGGCATGGCATTCCTCTGTGGTTTTTATTCAAGCTTTATGATCATTTTCCGTTCACTTCTGTGCTCTTCCCTCATATGTTCCCTATTCTTATGTTCTAGCTTTTGAACATTATGACTTGTGAATTGTAAGGCCAACTAATTAATGGACTACCGGTGCTGGGAGGTACGCCATTCTCGGTACGAGCAATGGCACAAACATCTCAAGTACTTTAACTATCCTGCCACACCAGCTTTTATAAGTAAGTTAATTCCTGGTAGAGGCCAGAGGGGGCATTCCTGGAGGGGGGGCCGGGGCTATTGTTTGGAATTCTCATGATCACGTTTAGAATTTGGCGAACCTTGCATTGTGTCATTTTGTTGTAATACACACGTAATCGATGGAGTAATTAAGTGATTAGGGTTTGCGTGGAAAGGCATTGTGCCGTAATCACTTAATGGGCTGTACAATTTTCCCTTGTTCGTTCTCCCTATCATAATTTGTCTCTCTCTTTCTCTCCCCCGTCCTTCTCCCTGCACAATTTTACCCTGAAAATATCACTGTAATTAACAAAACCAAAAGCAAGTGTTAGCTGAATGATGGTGATTTACTAACTAGCTAAAATCCCCTCCTGCTCAGGTGAAGGTACTACTACACCACCCAGTAAGAGATCCCATCTACAGACAATAATACCCGTCCCTTCACCCTCAAAATCAGACTTGGTAAGACAGTTCTTTTATACTACAAAGTTGATCAATGTCCTCAATTTTCTGTTAGGATGTTTGGAAGTCTAGTGTCCACACTTGGAAAATGTATTTTAAAGGCAGGAGATTCTCCAATTGTGCAAATTCTTCTGACCTCGTTCCTCCCACCTAACAAATGTTTTACCCCGTGCAGCGGAACCATCTCCTAAAGATGCTGGCTGAGCCAGATGAGATAAGGATGGAATATCTGAGTGTTGATAAAACTAAAGCAGACCACAGTTTTATCGCTGCTAACTTGCCCCACAACAAACCAAATAACAGGTATTTCTTACTTTACAATCTTACATCTAGGGTGTATTTTCTTTCTATTAGTCATGAACAAATGCCCAAAATTTCCAACAAAAGTCTAAGTACACAGTACTGCTCATCTCCTTTGATCTCATCTCACTCTTCCCCCACTAGATTCAGAGATATTGTGCCCTATGATGACACGAGAGTGATACTGAAGCGAGGAGATGCAGAGTGCGACTATATTAACGCCAGCCATGTCGATGTGAGTCTTTGAAAATATTTTATGTCTATGAGACAGTTTAAACTCACTGCGTAACTCAGTTTCTGACCTCGTATACAATTATCAGATTTCGGGAGCGCCCCACCGGTATATTTTATCACAAGGGCCTAAAGAGAACACGGTCCCTGATTTCTGGACAATGATTTGGGAACAAGGTTGTTCTGTAATCGCCATGGTTACACAACTCAGGTACATAATTTTCAAATATTCGAATTTTTAGACATACTCATGTCTCTATTTTTCATGCAAGGAAAGGTACATCATGATCATGTCTAACACTTTCTTGTTCAGGGAAGGGTACAAGCCAAAGTGTTTCCAGTATTGGCCTGCTGAGGAGGGTGGTGTTATGGGGCTGGGTGATCTTACTGTAACACTATCTTTTGAACGGGATGATGTGCTGTTTGTGACAAGGAGGTTCTTACTGTACTCTAAATCAGCTGACAGATCGGTGAGTTATAATCAGACAATCATTTTGACTTACTTTGACTTAGGGCGGATTCCACGAGTGGTATTTCCGAACTCCATGAATAACACTTCTCCACCCGACACGATCAGTCATAACAGTAGCCAACTCGGAGGTTTCCCTGAGTCCCGTGTCCCGCCTGAGTACATCCACAAAGGTCTGCTTTGGTCGCCCTCGCCTGGAATTTCCGTGGAGAGGCTCCCAGAGTATGACCTTGTTGAGCGTAAGTTCAGGGTGACGCACAGCGTGACCGGCTAGTCGGAGTCTCCTTTCCGCTATTTTGGTGCTAAGGATAGGGAGATTTCCAATACCGTACAGCGTGGCATTGCTCATTTTAAGGAGGTACTGGTTTTATTTAGTGCCATCCGTAGCATCCTCGTGTAGGTACCGTCAAGACTCCTTTCCATGTCCTTGGTGAGCGTCCAGCTTTCGCACCCATACAACAGAACTGTTTCAACCGTTGCTACAAAAAGTCTGGCCTTGATCTTATCGTTTAGTTTCGAATTCCAAACAGTCCTAAGCCCGTGACACGCGTTCCATGCTTTCGCCTTCCTAACCTTAATGTCCCTCTTAGAGTCCCTTACCCACGATCCTAGATATTTGAAGTCCTCACTCAACTTTATCCTAGTGCCATCGACACTGTGGAGAGGACCAGGGTCTGGTATACCCTCAACCATGAACTCTGTCTTTGCCCGGTTTATCTCGAGACCCACCTCCTTACAAACACTCTCTACCTCCCGCATGATAACGCCCAGATCTTCCACTGAGTCTGCTAGGAGAGCTACATCATCAGCAAAGTCTGTGTCAGTAACCCTCTCCGCTCGTACTCTTCTACTCCGGGCTGGTTTCAGTGTGAATCCGATATCAGGGTGCCTCTCCAGTGCTGTCCGCATACAGTAATCGAGCACAATAATAAACAGGTAGGGCGCTAGAGTATCCCCTTGCAACACCCCGGCGACTATTTCAAATATATCCGTGAGGCCGTCTGGGGTGAGGACCTGAGCTCTTGTATTACTGTACATCCACTGGATGAGGTCGACGATCTTCCCTGGGATGCCATAAGCCCTGAGAACTTTGATCATGCGCTTCCGGTTAATGGAGTCGAAGGCCTTAACGAAATCCAAAAAGGCTACTGCCAGTGGTAGTTGTTTGGCAGTAGCTCCTTCGATGAGTCTCCTAAGCGTGAGGATGTGGCTGACTGTGGACCGTTCCTCTCTAAAACCGTTCTGGGAATCGAGTAACACAGTCTCGATGTAAGGCCGTATCCGGTGAAGTAGCATACGGTTCAGGGTTTTCGCAACTATAGAGGTAAGAGAGATGCCTCTATAGTTTCCGGGTTGAGAGAGGTCGCCCTTTTTCGGCACAGGGACAATATTACTCAGAGTCCACTGTTCCGGAATTCCCTTTCCGCACAAGGCATCGTTGCAAAAGGTCAGCACGAGGTCATCAATGTCGCATCGCTTCAAGATCTCGGGTGCGATGGCATCATTTCCGTAGGCCTTATCCTCCTTTATCCGATCCTTCGCCTTTTTAAATTCCTCTTCAGTAAAGGGACCATCGTAGATATCTGCTCGGGGAAACACTTCCGGGATGTCTTGATCTACTTCATCCGGAGGTTCTGTCCCGAGGAGCAACTGGAAGTGGCTGAACCATTTGGCTTTCCGATCGTCTGGGGACGTTCCTTCAATTTGGATGGGGTGTTTGTCCTTCCTCCCAGAGATTTCGTTTACTAGCCTCCATGATTCCTTCGTCTTCGCGTTCCGAGTGGCTCTCTCTACACTCTTGATTTTCCTATCGAGATGCTCTTCCTCGACGGCTAGGTACGCTTCAGTGAGTGCCTCTTTGCCTTCTTTCACAGTGGAACGTGTTTCTTCTGAAGGTGAGGTGTGGTACCTAGCAGTGGCAGATTCAAGATCCTCTCTTGCCCTCTTCACCCGGAAGTCCTCAGCTACAGTATCCTTAAGCCTCTTCCTCTTCTTTCCCAGTAGTTTCTTGCTAGTTTCTTCAACCGCCTGTATCAGGTCTCCATACTTTTCGGAGGCATCTGTACAGTCAGCAGAAGAAAGGGCAGCAAATCGATTCCTCACTTCCACCGAGAATCTCTCCTGTAGATCAGGGTCCTTCTTCAGAGCACTTTAGTCCAGATTGGGGCGACCCGGGGCTAGTTTCCTCTTCCTGAGAGTGACCTTAAGCCACCAGAAGTCGATGGTCCGACCCAATCGAGCTAAGTGCCTCGGACGTGTCCACATCCTTAATACTGTTTCTCCATTTCCGACGAACGAGAATATAATCCAGTGTAGCCTTCCGTCCAGTACCATCCGAGAGAAAAGTCCAGAGTCTTCCCTTGTTCTTCCGGAACCTAACGTTGGCTAGGGGGGTACGTCACCTTTTTTTTTGCCCACTGCCCACATTATTCTTAAATTTTGAATTTGCCCACATGGGCAAAAGTGGGCAAAAGTGGGCAAAAGTAGGCAAAAGTAGGCAAAAAATTTAAATCCATAAAAAATATATGCTATCAACCAGGTAATCGTCTGTGACAAAGATTTTTCACCACCAATGTCCTCCTAGAGGTCCCCCCTATCGATTCCAACCGATAATTTATTTGCTCAGGGTTGATAAGGCTCCATATCCAACTGGGAAAATGGGCAAAATATGTTGGCAAAATTAGGAAAATTTGTCATTTTAGGCACGTTTCTCACATGGTTGGAGTGGAAAATTTTTCTGGTTTTTCTGGGACCCCATTGGAGTACAATGCAAGTGGAAAACCTTTGTTATGTATCAGTTCCCTAAATAGCCCCAAAATGACGAAAAATCACTGGCCTTTGCCTAATTTTGCCAAATTTTTTTGCCCACTTTTGTCCAGTCGGACATGGAGCCTTATCAACCCTAAGTGATAAGTAAGTACATTAATTATCGGTTGGAATCGATAGAGGGGACCTCTTGGAAGACATTGGAGGTGAAAAACATTTGTCACAGAGGGTTTTCTGGTAAAGTTTTGATGCTTATAACATTTTTGCCCACTTTTTGCCCACTTTGCCCACATTATACCTGTTTTTTGAGATTTTGGTTTGCCCATGTGGGCAAATGTGGGCAAAAGTGGGCAAAATAAAAGGTGACGACCCCCCCGTTGGCTACTTCCAATCTGGTCTCCTCAACTGTCTCCTGGAGCAGCTCTCCATTTCTACTGGTATGTTGATGGAAATACCACCCGAAGCCAGAGTCCTCCCAGCCAATTCTGGCGTTGAAATCTCCGGCAACGACAAGGAGGTTATGAGCTGGAACAGTATTGATGTAGTCCCTGAGATCGTGGTGAAATTTTTCAACTTCCTCTACATTCGCACATTCAGTGGGCGAGTAAACCGAGATGACTGTCAGTTTCGGATTACCGGCCAAGGTAATGGCTAGAATTCTATGGGACACAGCTCGTATCTTGCAAATGAGCTTCGAGTACTCAGTTCTCATCAGAACTCCAACCCCTCCAACCGATGCCCCTGCGCTGTTGCGCCAGGCTGTAGATGTGATAAGAGTTTCTCCTGGCCCAGCCTGAATCTGCCTGACTGTGTCTGCGTGGACAATGCGGTGTTCCTGCAAAGTGATTATGCCCAAGCCATTGTCAGCAAATTGGTAAACCAGCTCTTTTAACTTTTCCTTAACACGGAGCGTTCGACAGTTAAATGTTCCAATGCGTGTATTAAGTCGAGTCATAGCTATTCATATTGTTTTTCTTGGTTGCAGTATCCCAGGTGGGTCACCACTTCACCTGGCTGAGTCACTTTCAGTTCATCAAAACAGCATGTATGGCTGAGCTGGATAGACTGTTGGTGAGCAGTTATCTAAGCAGAGGTCTGGTCCACAAAGACAATATAATGTCAGTGTGGGGACTCCCTATGCTAATGCACTGTTTAGCCCACGCGGGCAATGGCCGCTTACGCAGCCTGCATGGTTACCACTCCTAGGTCATCGGGTGCCAAACCGACCGGGACCTAAGTGCATCCCCCTACTGGTGAGTCTTTTAAATAACAGAGACAGTAGAGAGAAGACAATCATCCCCCCTCCAAACCTGAAGACGTGAAACACAGTACTCTCGAAAGCTTCTGTCAGTGTAAATTTGTTGATTTATATATCGTTTATATATCTTATAAAACTAAATCCCCCCACCAGATGGAGGTGATACAACTACAGTTCACCAGCTGGCCAGACCACGGTGTCCCAAAATCACCCAAGGACCTTCTAGGTACGGTGAATTTTCCCTTGCTCGGTGTAAAGTTTCCCTTGCTCGACCCTCTCTTACCGGAAAGCAGGGTTAGAGAGCACAAAAATCTTTCCCTCGACTATTATCTTCCTATTTAACCATCCTCCTTCCTCTCCCTAGATTACCTAGACGAGTTACAGAGTCTGGTTGAAACTAAAAAGTTGGAGCCACCTATTGAGAACGCAGTACCCTTGTTAATTCACTGTAGTGCGGGCGTGGGCCGGAGCGGAGTACTGCTTCTTATGGACCTTCTTACCAACTCCTTCAGAAAAAATCAGGTACATGAATCATGATATTGATAACAGATCTCACGTTTTAGCCCCCACTGATTGACCCCCAATTACTGAACCCAATGCAAATGACTGACCCCAATGAGTGACATACTGACTGACCCCTAGGAAGTGGATATTGTGGGTAGACTACGGGACATAAGATTCTGCAGAGTTCATACCGTCCAAACAGTTGACCAATACTACTTTATTTACCGGGCACTACTTGAATTTATTGACAGAGGCGCTACCATCTGATGTGAGACAGTTTATAATGTGACAGGACTGAGACAGACTTTACTTTTTTTAATTCAATACCATAAAGGGCGGCACAGACTGTCCATGTGTGATCATGTCCATTATTTTGACCAAGTCACCAGCGTATCAAAATAAGTCGGGTTCAGTGGTTCTCGATATGTTATGAATTAGTTTCAGTTTTTACTCTCCAAGCTTGGTCAAATGACCAATTTTTTCAGTCTGTGCGACTTGGTCAAAATCTTGCCCATGCCCATAATGTGGGCAAGATTTTGACCAAGTCGCACAAACTGACAAAATTTGGTCATTTGACCAAGCTTGGAGAGTACATTTCCTAGTGCCTACCTCTCAAAAAAGACTATCCTCCCCGAACCGGGCCGGAATAGAATTACAGCTAGTATATACCCTGTTTCCTAACCCCATTCCTCATTACAGACAGTGGATATTCCTCGGACGTTAGCTGAGGTACGGAGGTGCCGATCACACACGGTACAGACTGAGGAACAATACCAATTTGTATTCTCCTCCCTACTGGCATATGTTGACCAATCTCGACTTATCTAATGTGCAGAACTGTTTTGTAGAATGAGAGATAGAAAGAGACTGAAACAGAGAGAGAGTTCTGAGTTCTGATGTCGCAATTATGTTTTCTCGTCACAATTAGCTACAGAGAGATTGTTAATTGGCCGAGCTTTTTGTCCGTGATTTTTTGTGACTCGCGTTTTTTAGTTTTTAGTTTACACAAAAAGCGCTGTGTGCTGCCCTCCCCGACCCCAGCGCCCTACCCGAACGGATCCCATGTTGTGATTTCTACAACAATATGTGACCACAGCGTTTAGAGATGGTCGGTGTCGCCAGGCAGGCTGTACGTGAGGTGTGTATTTGTGCTTTTTAGAGAGTTTTCAGACCTTCTACAAATTAATTTCTATTGACGCTATTCAAAGTCATTATTACCTTTGGGGGTTCATTTGGTGGGAAATATTGATGTTAAGAAATGTAAATCATTCCTTAATTTTTATAAATAGAAAATTGTTTGTGAGTTTTGACCAGCAGAGTAAATGGAAAAGTTTGAAGAGAGATATTCTATGAAACAGAGTTCTGTCTAGTTCAACTTCGTCCCCCTTCCCCCGTGGCCGATTAAAATGAGAGAGAAGCATTTAGCCCATCATGTGGTGGGACGATTAATGTCTACTAGACATTGCCTGGTTCTCGGCAGTTATTCAATAAATCCACCTCCGTCCATTGTATGCTTTATAGTTTTACTACTGTTCAGTTATCGAGTAACAAAATAAAACATCGATGGCGTATATTATATCAGAGATAGATGGAAGGTTTTTAGTTATACCATTGTGATCTCTAGATGGTCGGCTGAGAGAAATTGAAAGAGAGATAGATTTTTGTGATTTGATTTGTTTCATACTTTCCTTCAATTCGTTTTACGCTTTACCATAATCCAATGTCTTTCAATTTTACGTGGTAACAATGAATATGTCTGGCCAGACCCCGTTTTGATTCTCTATCTGTGCGACTGCGACAGTGCGCTCAGATCGGGTCACCGCCGCTAGATAGATAACAATCGGATATGACTGGGACGTGGTTGGTCAAATGGACCTCCCTAAAACTAAAAGTAAAGACGAGCCAGGCCAGGGAAAGGGCGACCATGTTACAAGCTCTACTTTCTGATATTCGGTAGAGAAAGTGCCCATCTGAGCGCACGGAGAATCAAATTGGGGCATGGCGCCGCCATACAGAGAGAAAGTAATATAAGGGGCAAGGGCTATGATTGTTGCCCTGGGTTATACTTTCCATTACTATTGTCTAGTATAGACTATAGTGTACCATCCACCAGAAGACCACCCCGGCCCCACGTACAAATAAGAAAGGCGGTGTTTTTAGTGATTAAAAATTCCTTTGAACGGTTTATTTGAAGAAGCAAGTACACAAAACAAACAAATCAGAATTATTCCTCTCTGACACATTTCTCACCGTGTCAGGCGCCCTTCAATAAGTTTACTCTGAGGAAGGCCCTGACGATCTCACATTGTGTACTCCCTTCGAAAACTCATAAAGCCCACAGCTGCACGGGGTTGTTACGTGGTTTATAAGTTAGAATCTAACGGCTAACAACCCTGCAGGGTGGGTTTTGGGCTCTGTCCCACTACTAAAGGGGCCGTATAATAGCCACACCGGTGGGATAACAGACACACTAATCTAACCTGATCAAGCATACAGTCAGACACCGTGCTGACCACACTTCTCTCCGCAACTGTTGCGTTGTGAGCACACCATGATACTGATCACGGCCGAAGCAATATCGATCTATATCGGATATCCCAACTACAGACTCGGAATATTTCTAGAAACAATCCTGGCTGTAGAAGGGGTACCGATATATATCTCCACTCTCACGCACACACACACACCGGGTCGTGTTGTAAGAAAAATACAGTTATCACAGAAAAAACATTGGCCGGGGATTGCGTAATTTTGGGGTTAAAAAGAAGCTAATTGTACTTTTCTTACAGAAAATATCTAGTTTGTTACTGGTACGTTTGTACCGACGATAAACAAATTGTAAAAAAAAGAGTGCAAATTATTCACTCAAAATTGCGTTTATCTAACTCTAACTTCCCAATCTCCAAAATAATATGATAGAGTATCTGTGTGTGCTTGGTTTTGTTGGTGGGTGACTATATATTATAATGTCAGGTTTCGCCTCAGAACTCCCTCTCCGATAACAGTTAGAGAGAATAGAGGTCTCCTGACAATGTGCAAGGTTCTCAAGAATGTGTCGTTGTGTGAGTTATTGATGGGACTAATCTAGTCCAATAGAAAATCCTAACTTAACAGGGTGCATTAAAAGCGAAAACTAAAGAGGAAAATTTAGAAAAAAATAGTACGTTATAGGAACGGCAGTATTATTAATAATTTTCTATCGTTTTTCGCACGTCCCTGTGCATATTTCGTTCTGAACTAAAGGATCACTAAAATCGGTACACAAATCATATCGTCTTTCTTCCGATCCTAATAAACAATTTGCTCTCTCTCAGCTCTCATTCCTCGATCTACGACTATAATGTCTCTCTCTTTCTCATTCTCCTCTCTGGATTGTACAGTCGCATGGTCCTCTCTCAGACTGGTCTCATCAGCAGGTCTTGACACCGGACAAACAATAACAGGCTACTGAAAAAGGGTGGGTTAGTTAGACAAATGCACTAAATCTGACTGTCAGAATTTCAAAAATGGATGGTTTAAGAAGTTTTAGGTGGTTTCATAAAGTGTTACCTTTGGTGTTCATTTCGTGTATTTATGGTAAGCATTCATAAGATTCATGAATGCAGTAACACCTTCAACCAATGCCGACCTCCGGTCACCTCTCGTAGTAACTTGTGTGGAATCTCTCCGGGAGATGGGATGGGATTTGCAGTATTCCGTCTGAAAAAAGGGGGAGGTTTAGTAAAATTGTCTTCCACGTGAACAAAAACAACAACAAATCCAAACCTCAAAACCCAATTCCCACGCCCCGCGCACTGTTGTTCGCGCGCCACAAAAAGATGCAACTTTTCAATGGATTGCCGATATCGCGCCTTACAGCAGGTATAAAAAGTGTTAAACACTTGGTTGCAAAGGAGATCGAGTGTATACTGTAGTAGGATGAACATTGTTTAACATCTTTTAGCGTAATATTACGTTTTGGGACAAGAACGGGAACGGGATGAGGATATAATTTTATTTAGCTGTTATCTAAATGTAATTCGTTTTACACTAAAATAGCGGTTTTTCGGAAAATGCCCCCACTCAGCACCATGACGTGTTGTATCGATGAATCAAGAGATGCAATTTGCATCCAAACATGTGCACAAGCACAATTGACGAAGCTTGCTGTTGTATGGTCATGTGACTGCCTCACAGAGAGACTGAGAGAGATGTTATTACATTCCATAGCGTCCTGGAGTAAGGCCAATACGTCTCTTTCTCCTTGTCTCTCTATCTCTCTCTCTATCTCTCTATCTTTACCTCTCTATCCCTCCCTCTCTCTCTCCCACTCTCTCTTCCCACTCCCCAACTCTTCTCTCACAGCTATCTCGGCCTTTATGCTTCACTCCTCCAAGAGCTCTAGCCTGTAAAGCCACTGACACGTGATTCTCAGAGTTCGGCGGATGAAGCAAAGAGAAGTGAGAGGAAGATGCAAGTATAGGAGAGAGAGAATACTAGAAAGTAAGATATATGGGTGACGAAAGTAAAGGGAGAGAGAGAAGGAAGAAGTGTCTGAAGAATGGGGTGACCTGGTTATACATAATGGGTGTGGATTGGGCAAATTGAAATGACGCAATATGTGTGGGAGTGTACCGGGTCTCACTCCCCACCCCCTAGGACATATATATGTAGCATGAAGATTGGAAGAGATTAGGAAGAAGTTAGGAAGAATTGGGAAGAAGAGTTAGGGGACAGCAGACAACCAAAATAGACATGGGACTAGAGGGAAGCTGATAGACACTGGGAAAAGGAGACAGAAAGCAGCCCTCCACCAGACGCTTATCACCAAAAAAGGGGAATTTAGAGACGGATAAATTTAGTAACTCACCCCTCCCTTTCATCTATCTCCATTGGATTCCTTTCAAAACATGCATGTGAGAAGGACAACTGCCAAAAATGTGGCTGAATTTTACCGCAACTTCGTTATCTATCTTCGTAACCATATTACCCACATTTTCTTAGAAAAATCCCATTACTTACACTCTTGTAACACCCGAACAACACCCCCTTGCAACACCCCCTTGCAACACCTCCCAATAACTCACCCAGTTAACGGGCGATAAGGGCGTCTCCGGGTTGATCATCAGTCTCACAGCATGGCCATGAATACTGTATATTTCCATGCCATTACCACTCTCCAGGAAGCCACGACACAGTTCCACCAGATATGTAATGATACTCATCAGCATTCCAAAGCTGGGATTACCGGGCTCGTAGTTGTTTGAGTGGTGAATAAACTCTCTATACACCTGGAATATAGTTGACCATGTTAACCACAGCAATATTAGGGACACAACTGTCACACATGAAGATGCCATATCTAATCGTAACAGTTCAATTTCTTTAGTTTTTTATTAAGTTGTTGACACATACCCTTGCAATGTGGTGCTTGTATGACCGTGCATCTTGGACGACACCGTCCGTTAAGGATCGAATTCCTAGTTTAGTCTCTGAATGGGAAGGGGTTTTAGGACGAATCCAACCAATAATAATAGGGTTTAATAAGAGGAGGAATTTTAGATGATAATTTGTACCCAAATAAGTCAATCAATTAATTAGTGCCCAAATTTATTAGTCAATCACTATCGTATTGTACCTTCAGGTAGATGCTGAAGTTCGTTAAATAAGTGAAAAGCACAATCTGGTGCCTCCGCCGCCATAGCCACTAACTTATCCGAGCCGCTAAAGTCTTCCCCTGAGGGTTCAAAAGGGATTAGTTAAAGTAGGAGATGTTATGAGAGAGAGGGATGTTGTTATTAGGGCGTTTGGAGGTTTGCCAATAACCCCTCAGACAGCTACCAATAGTATTGTTCAACAGTAGTATTGGTCCAATACTAATACTGCTGTGTTGGAACACCACATGACACAATAAACAGAGACAGAACACAGAGGCAGCACAGTAAGATAGTGAACACTGAACACACAAACAATAAACATCCAACTGCCGAACAAGCCTTGATATTTTAGAAATTACTCCAAATTGTGAGTTTGTTTTAACAACGAGTTAATTAATATTTTTAAAAGAAAGCATTTAGTCTCAGTTTCGTAGAATTTGGGCGTGTTTAAACTTGTCACTGAGGGCGCGTTTCTAAAAAGTTTCCTGGAACTTGATCGGGCATGGCAGAGTTTTTTGTTTTGTTTAGTCTACACACACTCAGTACTAAAGGCAGTTGGAAGTTTCACTGCCATTTCACACACAATGACTATCTTGAGATCTTCACACCTGATATATTCACTGTCAAATCACACGGTGGGTTATTAAAGTGCGGGAAATACAGGACAAGGGAGAGATACTATACGATAAGATCGGTGTATACTGGAACACTAGAAAACACAAATTTACCACCAAGGAATTGGGTTAAATCAAAACATATAATCCACTAAACCGAACGAAATAATACAGCTGTTTTTAGGACTAACCGATAGATTTGACGATCAGGTAGGCGATAATCCGTTCCGTTTCCTCCTTGTCATCAGTGAACCTCATCACAGGGGGCCCCACGGGGCTGGAGGCCGTCGTGGTCAACGTGGATGGAGGGGTGGGTCCCTTTCTGAGATCACGAGTCCACCTGGGAGAAGGGGAGGGGGTTAGAACTTAGAGGCACACTAACATGCGGAGAATGGGCAGGGGGTTAGGGTCACATTTTAGGGAGAGGGGGGCTAGAAATAGGTACATTGATGGGGAGAATGGGGAGGGGTTGGTTAGTTTTCACGGTGGAATTGTTAGTATAACGGGCTGTATGGTAATATTCAGCAGTGATGGTGGTTTGTGTGTGTGGGATTGTAACACCAGATGTTGAGAGTGAAATTAGAGAAGGACTAAGAATACACACCACCGCACCACGACCGGCAATTATAATGGACAAGTGACAGAGAGAGAGATAGAGAAAAAGCTAGAATGATGGGATTAAGTTAATTTCTCGGAAAAAACTTTCCAGAGTTTTAGACAGACAGCTGATAGACATATATTGTGGACATATTGTCTGAAGATTGTGTAACCTAATGTAAATGCCACATGAGAGCACTCATAAAGCTCTCTGTGTCTCTTTCTCTCCGTGTGTGTGTTATTAATGGCACACTGAGAAGAGTGACGCACAATATAAATTATACCCCTCACTCAATCTCTCTCACTATCTTTTTCTCTTTCTCTCACTCTTTCTCTCACTCTTTCTCTCTCTCACTATCTTTTTCTCTTTCTCTCACTATCTCTCACTCTCTCTCTCTCACTATATTTTTCTCTTTCTCTCACTTTCTTTTTCCTCTTCTTCATAGGTTCATTAGTCTCTCAAAGGAGGAGCGGCCCGAGATGAGCGCTTATGTAATTCCGAGATATGTCACATGTAGCATATATTGTGGGCTTACAGCAGAGCTGGTCAGATGGGTGTGTGAGAGAGACCTAGGATTACATACCGTATTTGGTCAAATCGAACCTTATCAAAGAATAATATGCTTTTAGGATGGTAAGATCTCAGTCAGAGAGGCAGCGAACTAAAGTTTTACCAATAGAGAAAAAACTTAACGAAAAAATGCTACTGGAGAAATTGAGAAGACAGCCTACTCTTGATAATTGTCCTCTAAATTAGACCGCACGGGTCCTGAGAGAATATATAATGCGGAGTAGCGGCTAACTATGGGAAGAATTTATATCGTTTTATTAGAAAGAGTTGGCGAAATTCCAAGGTGGCAGCCCAGGTCCCCCTAGATGGGGATGTTGTTTTCATTACCTGCACCCTCCCACAACGCTTAGGAAGCGGTTGTACATGTTGTAATGGTTCTCCACCTCCATATTTTACAATTACAATCTATAAGCTACAAGAAATGAGAATAATAATACGAGGATTGATAAAATACGAGGATTGAGGAAGACAGAGGGAGCGAGATGAATTATCTACAGAGGCAGAGGCTGAATAGTATCATTGAAATCACAAGACCCAGGGATTGGGATCTAGAGGCGAGGAGAGCAGAGATACCCTTCGAAACTTTGGGTAGACTGCTAGTGAAGGATTAAAGGTTGACAAGATACCTAAAACTTTTCGTATATCGTCTTATTTTGATTTATCATTAATTTTCAGCATTTTTTCAGAATTTTTTGTCGGCTAGAAATATGTGCAAAATAGGGGGTCTACTGAAAAATGAGTGTGCCTTTTTTAAAATTGATAACGTAATATCTCCGGTTCCTGATGAGATACAGAAACCGTTTTGGTAGCGTTGGAAAGGTCTTATTGAGACCAATCCAACGCAACCAAGATCAAATCTTTATCTTTTGAGGAACCGGAAACGTGAATTTCAATTTGCGAGACGCAGTGAGTGTGCCCAGTAAAACCAGTGCTGACAATATCGGTAGACCCCCTATTTCGAATTTTTTTCTAGCCGACAAAAAATTCTGAAAAAATGCTGAAAATTAATGATAAATCAAAATAAGACGATATACGAAAAGTTTTAGGTATCTTGTCAACCTTTAATGGTGTTATTTTCATCAAAATATTTGATATTGCGATAAACAAAACACCGTCTGGAAAAACAACTTGAGAAAAAGGAGGGGTCTAGACATCACGGGACATGTGTCAACACGAAGGCAAAGGGAAGGCAGGGAAATATATCAGCCGATGATTGTGTTTATTACAGAAGGGATCTTATTTCACTATATTTAACGCTGTGATCACGCAGAGACACATTCCAATGCAGATATTTGACACGATCAGCAGATAAACGCCCGATCCTGCTTAATAATAAACCCATCAAATAAAGTTAAACAGTACAGTTCGCCCAATAACAACTGGGTACTGATCGGTGTGTTTAAATGTAGAGGCACTAGCCGCATTATATAGTGTACAGATCATAATCACCCAGCCAGTACTGTCTAGAAACTATGATCACCATCAAATTGTCTTGAGTAGCGCCTCTTTGAGATCAAATAGCTATTAATTTTAGTAGATTGTATACTTATCTCAGATAAAGCCAAAAAAGGTCTGAGTAGAAAGAAGCGAGTGCCTGATTTAGCACTGCAATGCGACTGCTGCATACGTAAATCAAATGCGTCAAGAAAACACAACAGTGTGCGAGATAAGATGGGGCTAAAGTCATTCCGACAGATAAACGAGAGGATCACATCCGTTGAACCCCAGTGATCTATCATTCTGGTTCTGCAAGGAGAGGAAACCCTTAGCAGAATAGCAGCTGTTATATGGACAGGGAATTACAACACACAGCGAGCGAAAAGCTCTGGATGTCTCTCAGCAACCACTCAGATGCACTATCTCTCTCACTATTTCTCACTATTCCATAACAACCCAGGTGCTCCAGGGCTCAAATTTCTCTGGAGAGATGAAGAAAATGAAGACTGATGAGAAATAGAGGGAAGGAGAGAGTGAGAATAAGGGAAGATAGAAAGGAAGAGATAGAACGTTTGAAGCACGTGACTGAAAACAACCAATGAAAATCATTGGCACCACTGAACTCAATCACCAGATTCAGTGCAGTGGAAAACTAGACAAAGGATCATTGGGAGGATTGAACATTTTCACGAAATGATTTGACTTTTGATTCTGAAGAGTTGGTTCAAACAGTAGTCAGTACCAATCTTCTTGAACTGAACCGTTCGTCCTGTTTTTTAGCAAATCAGGATTGCAGTACGAACAGTTCAATTTATACGGTGTCTGTAGAATTCACCTGCAAATGATACGGCTTGGTCGGTATTCGAGGGCCTTGGACAGGGACACGGAAAACATGACTCAAAGTAAGAGAAATGATAAAGCGACGGATGGGATTGACGTCACCATCACATGGCACCCCCTCCACACCCCCACAACGATGGGGGTTGGATTACCCAGATAAAATTCCAAGAGAATGAGCTCAAAATCATGCAACACAAGAACAAAGCCCCGGCCCTGATAACAGAAGGCTGGTGTAAATTCCTCAGTCGTCTGATCCTCTTAATTTGACATCGGAAACCAATTTAAGGATCATAGCCACACACTGATCAAGTTTTGTACTACAACATACTATGGAATGTATTACCCGGAATTCTCTGACTCCAACACACACCTCTTATGTAGCTCTAAGTAGCTTGTAGGGGAGGTGACAACAACAACGAGAGGAATGCAATACCTGGATTCCTTTCAACAACAACTTTCTCAGCAAGACTCCTACCGCCAGCTAGCATGAGCTTTCTGTAAAGAGATGCAGAGTCTCGGAGGTAACTACTATAATACGCTTACCTGGAAAAACGCCAGATTTCAACCGAACTAACACTATTCCGAGAAGCTTAAATCTAGATCAAAGAACCACTGGTACAAAACCAATTTGGACATGCCAGGGCATGCCAGGGCCTACGAAATCTGATCTGCATCTAGGGACTCGCAAATCTATAAAGGAATATCTATAACCGAATGAAATTACGTTAAGGTGGGACACTGGGAGCAAGGACCTGGGTTATAAAAACAGAATGTCAGGTGATCTCACCTCCTTGGCATTCCTGAACATCAAGAGAATGTCCAAACAAAGATCCGTCCTGTATCACGTTATATATATAGCGAGCTTTCTCCCACAGAAGACAAATTATCGGATAATTACTGAAGCTTGCTAGTGAAAGCCTAGTGCGTGAGAAAAAAATAGCACACACCTCCGAAGTCGGATCCGAGTGTTTTGGAGACAGTTCAAGTTTGTAGTGTGTCTGGGATCTTCTTCCTGAGAGGAGGGCCCAGAAGCGGGATCAGGAGTGCCAACCATAGCTCTGATGATCAATATAAAGAGATTTCTCAGTGAAGCAAAGTAATTCGAGCAGAGTTACTGGAATGACAGAAATGCAGGAAACGATGATAGAACTGAGTTCTGAGTACAACAAAAGCTTTCCTACTCCGGGAAATAGTTTAAATAGTTTTGTCACTGCTTTGAGTAGGAGAAACTTCAAAGAAGCACACTTCAAGGATCCGAGGACTTCTTTGGATGTTCATTTGGCCCGAAACAACCTGGATCTTAGATCATTGAATCACGAGGGTTACCATTGGGTTCATTGTTTAACCGCTCCGTATCCCATGAGGAGCTGTTTTAAAACCAGTACACACACCATGAGAGAGGGAGAGAGAGAGAGATAGGGAGATAGAAAGAGAGAGAAAGATAGATAAAATGAGTGCTCTCAGCAAGGATGACTATATTACGAAGAGCTGTTAAAATTGGACGCATGTTAAACCTTCAATTGCTTGATTGAGAGTGGCACCAGAGAGATGGGATTGTTCTCATACAGCTACACAGCTGTAGCAGCTCAGGATCGATACACGTCTGACAATTATATGATGAGACCTACTGTACCACTGTTATCCGAAGGTCACAGCGAGGGGGCTGACTCCAGAAGGTATTATGCAAATAACAACTGATCGATTATATGATGTGAACCAATGAGATGATCAGAACCACAAATTGCAATGATCATATTGTAATATTGCATCTTATTATATTGCTTTCCTAGCTCAGAAAATATCATAGAAATGCTATAAACCAGTACATACTTGTGTCCAGTAAAACGAAGACCCACGCGACGCTTGACGAAAGAGCTCAAGAGATAGTTATAATTAACGAACACACCGCCGACTGACTCTGTGTGAGTAGCGCTGTAAATCTAAATTAAGAATGCATTTCCGGGATACAGAAGGTCGATACAAACAACTCCACCCTTCTATAACATTTTGCCAAAAACTAATGAAGATTCTTTTATATCGGTACCAGGACATAGAGATCATGACATAAAACCAGCCAACTTCATGAGTGCGCAAAATGATAATTATTAGCTCGGTATCTCTGGAACTATCCCAGCGCTTACATCATCTAATTAATGAGAAATGATAGTCAGATATAATTATATAACTACCGTCTCTCCGAAGCGGTACTCTTTTTACACTGTTACATAGATTCATGAGTTCACCAGTTTTCCGAAATAAGAATAAGGACATGGCATTTATTTATGGTTCGGAAAATCAACCAAATTCAGTTTGCCAGCTGCTTTGTTCAAAGATTTCAGTAAATCGTAATTTTTCCAAGAATTGGAAATAAAGATCTGGAGACTGGTATTCCTTATGCCGGACTTCGGAGAGCAGTGTCAGTAGTAGTGGGTGTGTATGTTAAACATATAGTGCCAATGACGTCAAAGAATATCAATACGGAAACCCCTCCGAGATAGAGAGAGAAATAGAGGGAGAGAGAGAGAGAGAGAGAGAGTGAGAGAGAGAGTGAGAGAGAGTAAGAGAGAGAGAGAGAGAGAGGAGAATATACTAGGTTGAAAGGTTTCTTGACGCTGGAAGTTCAAAAGTGTTGAAATCACTCCTGAACTGTCTGCAACTCCTCCAGGAAGAATGCTCTGAGTTCGAGATCTGACTTTTGAGTAACATCCAGATCAGGGGGATCAAGAGACCCGGTAGGCATACCCCTTTCTGATGATCAGGAGGATCAAGAAAACATTAGGAAACATTGCTCTTATGAAGACAGATCTGGCAAATAATACCTTAATTAATCCTTGCTGGATCGAAAGAGGTAATGAATGTAGTCACATTGTAGTGGCAAGGCCAAGAGATTGATATAAAATAAGGCAAACAATATTCAAGTTCACTTCACGAATATTCCACTGATACCGGAATTCAGTGATAAAATACTAAAAATCCATTGGTCTAGATAGGTTTATCTATAAAAAGAAACAGGAGAATGGGAGATAGTGGGCAATATATAGCAGAAACTTGAGAAGGAGAAATAAAACTAATATATTGACCCAAACTTGGGTCTGAGTAGGTTGAGCCGGGTTGTCAGTGTGTTAATGCACACAATAACAGTCCGAGCTGGTACCGCCAGATGGTCAAATATTGTGGTCTAGACAAATGATTCGTTTAGTGTGTGCCTTCAATTCTTCCTTACATCATCTGTAGTGTTCAGCTGATATTATACCCGATATAATATTGTAGCACACTGATAAAACTACTGATATTAGAACATGATGCAGTTCGGGTTACATAACGGACGAAAGTATTTACTTTTGACTTCCCACCCCCTTTAGTATATATGCTTTATTGGTGAACCCTACAAAGTGACATAACAATTTTTAAACTCTAGGCTTCCCTTCCAGACCAGGAAAGCTATGTTTTACATTTCCCAACATTATATTTATTCTCCAGTTCACTTTCCTAGAAAGGGCCCGCACCTGGCTCTCATGAGTCACCTAACTATTCCTAGAATTGTAATGATCCTTCTAGAATAACATTTCCTTAACTATTTTAGGAGCCCGTCTCTCATCTAAGTGGGCCTAACTAAAACGGCATATATTCCGCATAATGTAGCCATACCTCATTTTCAGGAATAGCGACCACTTTCATGTGATTCGCAGAACAAGCACATCAATCAGAGAAAGAAGCAAGTACAGAGCCTGTAATCTCAAGGGATCTATATCCGGCGATATATAATAGTGAGGGTGGGGCCCTAATACGCCTCTGTAATGACCTAGGGAGGGGCAATATATATCTAGTGCCTAGTAATAGAGGTGGGTGTTACTAGTCAGTAATTGCATTCGGTCAACTATGGGTATACCAAGGCAGCAGTTCAATGTTGGAGAGAGGGAGATTATAAGGGAGAAGAGAGTGAGAGAATGATATCGTAACTTGTTGGCGAAAACGAGGGCAAACAATTACCATTGTCAATATTGTCAAACGAGGCGGCACAGTGCCCGACCGTAATTTATAACTTATTGTAAACTCATCTTTTGGCACTATCTACTAAACTAACTACATAATTTCCCTCTCTTCCAATTGAGCCCCCCCCCTTTCCCTTTCTTCCAATTTTCTGTTTCGCCTCAGACTGAGCTGAGCCTCTCAGTACACTTTGAATCTCGTGTCATCACACCAGGGGTAAGAAAGCGTGAAAGATGTGGTACAGTGTACACAACTATCCTGAATATCCAATATTATGAAATTGCATTTTGAAAACTTACTGAATGAAATGAGAGAAGAACTCAGGGTCATAGTTATAATTAGTAGGTAGGGAGCGTGGTCTGTCAGAAGCCGAGGAATCATGTCGATCCCTTCGATAAGCCAAAGCTGTAACTGGTGCTGTTCTAGGACCTGTTATACTGTTGGTAAACTCAGAGAGAGGGTCTGTCCGTTCGTTTGTCTGTCCGTCTGTCTCGTCATTGTCATCAGTTGTTTCAGAGCTAGTGCTGACTAATCTCACCCTCCATGTGGAATATCGGGGGCGACGGACGCGATGGTCCCTGGTATGTCGTCCACCATGGCTTGCTACTGGTGCTTTTCTTGTCTGTCTTGTACTGCCCTTTCTTGTCTGTTTTGGACTTGCCCTTTCTTTTCTGTTTTGGACTGTGATCCTGAGTCTTTATAACTCTTTGTTTGTCGTTTCTTGTCAGTTTTCCGGTCTCCTCTGTCACTACTACTTGGTCTATCTCTGGTCTGTCTACTGCTCATAGTGAAAATAAATACCTGAGAGGATAGGGAATCAGCAAATATTGTCAGCAAATGAAAGGGATAGAGAGAGAGGGAGAGATAAAGGATAGAGAGAGAGAGAGAGAGAGAGAGAGAGAGAGAGAGAGAGAGAGAGAGAGAGAGAGAGAGAGATAGAGAGATAGAGAGAGAGATAGAAAGGGAGGAATCAGTGACAGACTCTGTGTGAGTGAGTGAGTGAGTGGAGCACAAAATTGGATGGTAACCATGGCAACCATCTCCCTGCTGATGCTGTTTGGAATGTGCATGGAGACCTCCCACACCCACCTGGCATAGGCTACCTCACACTAATTGTTATACCCCTACCCGACATGTTTTTTTTGCCTTATTTTACCGGGAAAAGAAGATAAAGCACAATTTAGGTGCCGGCAGGCACCTCCGACCCGAAGAAAACAGCAAAAAACGAAAAAAAGAAAAAAATTTTTTTGCCCCTGCACAAAAACCCAAAAATGCCGGCCCTATTAAGAACAAAGAAAGGTCTTTTTTGGGGGGGGGGGGGGGGGGGGGGGGCAAAAAACATGTCAACGATTGTGGCCACACCGTTTGAGATATCGACTTGAAATTTTGTACGCATGTTCTTGTAGTATTCCTTTGTGTCATGACGTTGGCGGATTTTTGAATTTTTAATTAATTAATTAATTATAGGTAATTAAAAACGGTGCAAGGGCACCGTGCCCCTGCACATTGCGTGTTATGTCCCTTGCACCGCGCCCTTGCACCAAATTCTATTTTCC
The DNA here is from genome assembly GCA_020137815.1 of Hormiphora californensis. NCBI lineage: Eukaryota > Metazoa > Ctenophora > Tentaculata > Cydippida > Pleurobrachiidae > Hormiphora > Hormiphora californensis. Next base: position 542,069 of record CM035355.1, read on the forward strand.
GTTCTGCTTAAAATATCGACTCGAAACTTTGTAGGAATGTTCTTCATGCATAAAACATATAATATAATCTACAGAAAGTGGGAATAGTCAAAATTAATTAATTAATTACTTAGAGATTAATTTTGGGGTGGCCCCTGCACAATTTTGGCAAATTTGATATTCAAACTTTGAGCCTTTGTGAAAGTAATGAAAATTATTTATTTCAGGTTATGATGAACAATAAGCTATAAAAATGCCCCTTTTTGTTACACAAGCCTGTGCTTGGTATCGAAGACACCTCAAGTGACACACTCTGTCGCCGGGCGACCTTCGCGTGCACACGCTGGCAAGGGGTAACTTCGTAACCAAAGCCTGTGCATTGTGCATATAATAATGAAATGGATAAATTTTCATCCAGTTGCTGGCGATAGAACTCGATAGAGTTCGATTGATTTACCATGACAACGGAGTTGGTTACCATACTAACCAGAGAATTCGTTGTAAAATAGTCCTTTCTTGCTATAAACTCGGCCTTTAGATAGAAAATTGATTTTATTCTACTCGCACTAATGCAAGGGCATTTCACAGTTTGGTGCCGTTATTTTTGTCTCTATTTTTAATAGGATTTTGGGATTAGACTGAAAGTATGGGATCATTTGAGAAGTAGTGAAGATTTGAAAATGTTAGCAACTTGCCGGTTCGACAAACTAAACCCATATGATTTCAACTTCGGGTCGGACGAGGGGAAGCTTGCCTTTTGCGAACATATTACTTGAGTTCATGAGAATAAGAAATGTAAAAGTGACCGGTGCTCAGAGCTCTGTAAAGATAGTGACCGGCGCTCTAGAGATAGAGGTCGTGGCGTTGCATGCTACATTCCAATCTAATAACCTGACCATGTGGGTATAGGAATGTGTATAATATGTGACGTTAGATGGAGAGAGAGAGAGAGAGAGAGAGAGAGAGAGAGAGAGAGAGAGAGAGAGATAGAGAGAAAGATAGATAGAGATGATGAAGCTGGCAGGCTATCCAATCAACCCAAGATGATCAGCTTCCCTGTAACCCACAGACAAACAAAGAGACAGGTCAATGTTTATTACACTTCTCTCCCCTACTCAACACCAACATTGTGATCTGACAACAATACTAGCACCAACACCACACCTAGTTCTGTGTGTAGTTCCTTAATGAGTGTGTGTGTGTCCATTATAAACTAGCCCCGGATGTACATAAAGTGTGAGTGAGTTAGGAGATGGTGTGAGATGAGTGGGGAGGAGCTAGGAAGGGATGGAATCAATGAGTGAAATGACTACCACTCAATCGGAATTATTAAGTGCTCTTCCGTCTTTCTAATGTGGTTCAGTATCTTCTTCAACTTACCAAAAAGCCCCAAATGACAAAATCAGCGCACCTGCCTATGTGTGTGGTGATCACTTTAACAAAACCAATTACTCAATGCAATCTATCACAACATAAACATAACAACCGAAACAAATAGCGAAGTGCCTCCTTAGTTGTGTGTGTGTGCGATGAGTTAAAATGGCTTTTGTCATTGGCAGGTCACGTGGGCATAGAGAAAAAGATAGAGAGATGGAGAGAGAGAGAGAAGAGAGAGAGAGAGAGAGAGAGAGAGAGAGTGTACATGGTAATGTATCACACGGTAAATTTTGTGTGGTAACAAACCACGTGTATGTGTGCTTGTATAAACCTACTGTACAACTACTACCAGAACAATGGTGTGTCCTATTTGTGACCCAGCGTGTATAATACATGATAAACTAATATTAGAAAAATTAGGTTTTGTTCTAACATGGTTTGTCGGTTGGCTGACTGCTGCTGTACACTGCGGGCCGCTGTATCACGTGTGTTCGTATATATTGCGTGCACCTTTGTCAAAGCGATGGAGAGGATATTAGTTGAGAAGGGACAGATTGTATACTTCAATGTTGTCATGACGTGTACAAACAACTTTCATACGCCGCTGGGCGTGTCCTTGACATCCTATTCCTGACTAATCTTTTCCTTTTTACAGTGGCCAGTCTTTGGTCTTATTCCAGTGCCTAGTCTATAATCCCCTCCCTTTCTTGCACCAGACTACTGACCTGCAGATCCGGCTCTCCAGGGGAGGGGGAGATAATCTGTTATTGCACCTGTCTTTATCAACCATCTTTGCAGCGAGAGGATGAGAGAGAGAGAGAGAGGGGGGGAGAGAGAGAGAGAGGGAGAGAGAGAGAGAGAGAGAGACGAGAGAGAGAGAGAGAGGAGAGATCTCTCTCTGTTCTCGCTCTCGGCTCTCTTCTCTCTTCTCCTCTAGCTTCCGGCTCTCTCGCTCGATCTCGCCTCTCCTCTCTCGCTCTCTCTCGCTCGCTTCGCGCTCGCTCTCTCCTCGCTCTAGCTCTTCTCATCTCTCTCTCGCTCTCTCTCTCGCTACTCTCTATCTACCTCTAATTCTAATCCTCATTACTTACTCCCTAGGTTGCATCACCTCTCTCTCTCCCTCCACTCCCTAGCTTGATCTCGCAGCTCAGTAAGCCCATCTTTGCATAATTATTGCACAACCAACAAGAGAGGGAGGATATGAATGCATAAATGGTCAGATAGGGAGAGATACAGTGTGAGAAAAACGGTGCCACGTACATCTGGATAGGGCCGAAACTTGCAAATTTGAAATTTCAAAAAAAATCCAGGTCTAAGTTCTGCAGAGTAGCATGAAGCTATGCATTTTCCGCCTCTCAAGTCTAAACCCACTGTCTAGATTCATGTTAGCCTACAATTCTATATAAAACTCCCCCCAACTTTCCAACTATGGAATGACACTAGCGAACACAGACGAACTGACGTGCACGTGAGGGAGAGACATAGAAGAACTGGAGGGAGAGAAATGGAGGAAGAGAAGAGTAGGACAGTGAGGGAGAGAGACTTCAAAGATAGAGTGAGACAGAGGGCGGGGAAGAGTATGTTAGAGGGAGAGCATGCAAGACCACGTGATAGCCATTACAACAGGCTAATCGTTCTGTGTACATTCCTTCTCTCTATCTATCTCTCTCTCTCTCTCTCTCTCTCTCTCCCATTGAGTGTAAGCCAATGTATACACTGCCTCATGAAATGTATACCACACATGATGACACATCATGATGTCGAAGCCCCCTCATCACCCCAAAATGTACATGCAATTGTTCGGTAAAAAGGGGGTTGTACAAGACGGTAAGACGTGAGAAAAGGGCTAAGGGCCAGGGTTCCACAGTGGTGCGAGTGTTCTAGAGGGCGAGATATAAGGAGGGAGGTGAGATAGTGGTGTGAATGTATAACAATGGTGCAGTGTTGACAGGAGCCCCCTATTGGTGAGAGACTGTGTGGCGCTCCTATTACTTAGGTTTCTCGTATAAACTACATCCCCTTGACCCAACAACTAACTGAACTTGTCACATTTCCTTTCTGCTCTCAACCACATGAACATTTTACCTAAACCAACATTATCTCATAAAACCATTCCTCCGAGCTCCGAGCAGGAGTTGAAGTGCGGAAAAGCTTGTTATATATTCTACTGCTGGGTGTGGCAGCACTACAATCTGTACGAATTATCGTCTCGCCAAGTGTTCCTGTCAACTTATCAGAAGTGATATCTCTCCACACCTGTATCTCTCTGTCTCTCTCTTTCTTACTCTGTGTCTCTCTTTCTCTGTGTGTGTCTCTCTCTCTCTCTCTCTCTCTCTCTCTCTCTCTCTCTCTCTCTCCCTCTCTCTCACTCCCTAGGTGTGGCTATACTGTGCATGAGAGCAGTATAATACATGTGTGCTTTGCAGCGGCTAGTTTTAGATGTTATACAAGTGCTGCACCACTCAAATAGAGAATACAAGAAGGGAGAACAGGAGTTATTGTGCTACCAAGGGAACCACTTCACTTCACTTCTCACTTCTTCACTTCACTTCTCACTTCTCACATATCACTTTCACTTCTCACATATCACTTATCAGTTTCGTCACTTCTCACATATCACTTATCAGTTTCGTCACTTCTCACATATCACTTATCAGTTTCGTTTAAACACTTCTCACATATCACTTATCAGTTTCGTTTAAAAAGCTCGCTCCTGATAGTTTTTGATCTTGCACCGTTGTACACGCGAACGAGCATGGCCTCCAAGTTGGATCGTGCCTTCACTATCTGGCGGAATGGCGGCCCGGGCAACAGAGCTACTACTGCTGATTACAGCCGGCTGGAGATGTCCATCGTATCTACCTTGAGACGAGTCGGCGGGTACCCTGACCCTAACAAGGAAGGTGCCACGTTTGACCCGAACAAGCTGACCACCACCTATCTCTCTACTCTAGATACCAACAAGAAAGTTAGTTTTATTTCTGATATGGCGGGCTTGCTTTGGTATCGTGCTCTCCCTCTCAGTCGGTTAGCTAAGAAGAACTTGTCAGATGACATGCGATCGGTTCAGAACAGTTCTGTGTGTAGCGATGAATCAAAAGAGAAGGTAGAGAAGCTCATGGAGCATCTTGACCACACCCGTGACCGTCTTGACAGTGCTACAGATTTGTTATTAGAACGTGATTCTAAGATCATTGAACTGCAATCAGAGATCAGTGCCCTGAAAGACTCGATCATATCCATGAAAGATACCATGCTAGAGAAGAGCGTGACCGCTGTACAGACAGTTGTAAAGGACGAGATTCAGAACTACTCGGCTGTTCTCCAGACAGCTGCTACTGCTGTGAACCAGACCTGCGTATCTGCCCTTGCTCCCAGCAAACTACGAACAGCGATTGCCAGCGCTTCAGTTGATCGTAGTAACAACCTGATGGTGTATGGTCTGCCAGAGAGTGGTCAGCAAAGTGACAGTACTTTAGTCAAGGATCTATTTGAACATTTGTCTGAAGCACCAGTGTTATCAGAGGTGGCACGACTTGGTAAGAGAGGTGGTGAGGGAGTGCGGCCAGTACGGGTGGTGCTGAGGAACAGAGAGATTGCTAGGAATATTTTGGGGAAATCAGCGACGCTGAAGAACTCTGACCAGTATCAGTCAGTGTTTGTTGCACCGGACAGATCAGTAGAAGAGAGAGCAGAGAGAAAAGAATTAGTTAGTAAACTGAGAGAGAGAAGAGAAAATGAACCTGATAAAGTGTGGAGGATTAGAAAAGGCTATATTGTAGAGAGTGAGACGTGAGAAGTGTTACGAGAGATTAGAGAAATAGAGTTTAATGAGTTTGAGATACGGATTTATGTTATATAATTTTTTCATGGTTTTCAGTTTTGTAAAGACATAGTGGGGACCAGGGTGGGGTAACAGGTTCAAAGCACACATAAGACCTAACCGTCTTCGTGCTGACGACCCTGTTACGCCACCCTGAATCCTCACTCAGTTTGGTCTGTGTGGCTGGTTTGCTTCCTATTATATATGATTATTTCGGCGCAATGCCACTGCCAGCGGCAGTTTTGATTGATTTGATTGATTGATTGATTGATTGACCAATCCCCAGCCACTGTGTTAATTCTAGTGTTGTATTGTTTCTATTCTCATATATCGTAAAACTACCTAAAACTATCCACATCCACAGCGACAGCATGAACACCTAGCGTGATAGACCCAGCTAAGATCAGCATACATGGTACTAATGTCAGCACACATGGTACAAAGGGGGTTTACAACAGGTCACAGTGAGACTTACACAGGACAGGGACGGTGAAGGGACCGGAGGTTATATCGGTTGCTCAGTTCGTGGTCCATATTGCTATTTGCAGAGAGGTAACGGGGTAGGGTGGTGTGTGTAAATAATATGGAGATACAAATGGAGTGAGATGAGTACAAAATGTGAACAACTAATAAAAAAGAAAATAGAATTATCAACCGGGTTGGGCGGTAAAAGCAAATACTTACTGCTGGATCTGGACTTCCTGTTTAATTTCTACCATGTCTTGAAAAATGAGCTACTGCAAAAGATGGTAAGATTAGGGAAAATCGCTGTGTTGAAATAACAAACTATCAGATAATTTCGAATAACAACTCGTCAAGTCTCTAACTAGTGAGAGCTTTTATAGTAGCCCACCAAGTATCGCAAAGCTGCTGTGAGTGAACTTGGTAAACAGTTCACTGTAGACGGAGATGGAGAGAAATGTTGGGAGAATCAGAGAGAGAAAGAGAGAGGGGGAGAGATAGAAATGTAGACATGTCAACACTGGGAAAACGCTACAGAACGGAAGCGTTAAAACTCAGAAGGCATAGCGAGAGATGACCTAGGAAAGGCTCCCTATAGACAAGGTAGACAGGTTACTAACTGACAAGGTCTCGTGACGTGGGTGTTCAACCCCCAATAGTGAGCATAATTCAACACAAAGGAAGGGAGTAATTGGAATACAAAAGGAAGTCCAACGCCCTTTAGTAAGGGACCGGAACCCCATTTTATGCCCTGATTAGGAAATTTTTTTAGACCAGCTAATTCCTTCACCAATGTGTTCCCAAGGGTCTCCCTTAACACCACAGAAAACCCTAAAATCCAGTGAGCGGTGGAACACCCTCATTTCCGGGTGGGCGTGGTACCTGTATTTTCAGCCTGAGGCCAAAAACCTAAGTACCCTTAAAATGGGAGTAGAGATAAAATCGAGGGCACTAAAGTGATCAGCGCCCTCGCATTAGTGGGGGTAGGTACCGGAATTAAGTCTCTATCTCATCTGGTTAATTAAATAATTGGATAATTAGGTATGCGCATAAACGTTTTTTGGCTATATGGCTATAGCCATTTAGGAATGGTTTAGAGACTTTTCACTGGTGTCATTTTGTTCAGAAGAAAATTCTAGAGAGAAGTTGTAGAAAAATTTAGGGCCTATCTCTTACCGTTTTGCCGTTATTTACGGTAAAAGAATGCCAAATTAGTCGAAAAAGCCAAAAATCGAGTTAATTGGCATTCGTTTACCGCAAATAACGGCAAAATGGTAAGAGATAGGCCCTAAATTTTTCCACAACTTCTCTCTAGAATTTTCTTTTGAACAAAATGACACCAGTGAAAAGTCTCTAAACCATTCCTAAATGGCTATAGCCATATAGCCAAAAAACGGTTATGCGCATACCTAATTATCCAATTATCTAATTAACCAGATGAGATAGAGACTTAATTCCGGCACCTACCCCCACTAATGCGAGGGCGCTGATCACTTTAGTGCCCTCGATTTTATCTCTACTCCCATTTTAAGGGTACTTAGGTTTTTGGCCTCAGGCTGAAAATACAGGTACCACGCCCACCCGGAAATGAGGGTGTTCCACCGCTCACCGGATTTTAGGGTTTTCTGTGGTGTTAAGGGAGACCCTTGGGAACACATTGGTGAAGGAATTAGCTGGTCTAAAAAAATTTCCTAATCATAGGGCTCCGGTCCCTAACTACTTTGCATTCGGGCGATCTTTGATTCTTTGAAAGTGTATACTGAAGATATTGACCTTGGTTAACAATTTAAAAGTCATGTTTGGACAAGCGATGAAAGGGCATTTGGTTCACAATAAAGAATGAGAGATGTTTGGGTATCAAATTCCTAACTGAGTATCGGCTCAGTAACACCGCACAGTCGGTACCTGGACCACAAGCAGAATTTGGTAAAATTAAAAACATTAGTAGAGGGGTTGTAGCACCGGGAGGTAATGAGTAAACACACACACGCATTGAGCAAGCTCAATGTTTAGCTATTCTCCGGCTGGGTATAGGGCTGAGGTACTGGCAAGATATAGTAGGATCGCTACTGCCCACATATATATACCTGTGACCCCCCAACCTTTTAAACTTGTATATCCGAATAAACTTGACATGTGGGCAGTAGCGATCCTACTATATCTTGCCAGTACCTCAGCCCTATACCCAGCCGGAGAATAGCTAAACATTGAGCTTGCTCAATGCGTGTGTGTGTTTACTCAAAAATTAAAAACAATTTTCAAGCTCATATCATAAACTGCAGATTCAATTGACCAGTGATCACCGCTTACATGAGTGATCAATGATCAATGACCATTGACCGGTAAGCGGAGTTTCAGTAGTCAGTAGCTAGTCAGGGCTTCGGCCCGAAACCTTCGGAGTTCGGGGCTCGGGCCGATGTATCAGCTTCGAATTTTGGAGTCTAAAACACATGATCGACATTAGTCATCTATAATACAGGACTAAGAACGTTATACGTGAAAAATTACCTTCATATTGCTAATTGCCATGATGGGGGCTGCGAACGACAGTTGATCCCAAAATTCGTGTTGTTTTTTTTTCACTTCAAGAAAACGACAAATCTTTTAAATTATTTTTAAAACACTGGAAACTTTGCGCGCGCACTAAATATCTGTCAAAAACGCGCGGTTTAAAGCCGCATCGTGAGACAAAATTTACCGCACATTCCATTCCCATGGGAAAACTAAAAAACGCCATTCAAAATATGAAACTATTAAGGTCAGAAAATTAATTTTATAGCCTAACATAACATCCAGAAACATTTAATAAAACCAAAACCGAAGTACAAGACATGAGTGTCACTGTATGCCATGCCGCCATGATCAGCCCTGATCTACTCAGTACACTATCAAATCAAAACTGTGCCGAATTGAAGTCGTCACTGCCACTGCCAGAATATAAGAGTCTCGATCTCTCTCACTTGCCAGAGTGTTCTCTGTAGCACTTAACACAAACTAACGCTGGACTCACCAAATTCTTATCCGGCACACAAATCTTATTCTTGGCACAATTCCCACAAAACACATTCCCACACAACCGACAATGGTGCCTCATCCTCAGTTTCAAAGCAGAGAACTTCTCTTTACAGTTGTGACAGTTAGGGGCATCACTGTCTCTCACCCAAACCACTGCATCACCCTTCTCAGGCTCATTCTGGTCCCTCCACAGATCATATCTCAGATAGTTCTCCTTCCAGAGCAACATGTGGCGAAGGGAGACCCGGGGAGAGAGGGGAGATTGTGTCTCCTGGTAGAGAGGGTTAGTTAGATCATCTCTCATTCCATCCAGGATGTCCCAGATGGGAAGAAGATGGGAGTGTGTTCGTTCAGAGGGACAGTTACGAAGGAACGAGCTGGTCCATCCACTGCCGTGTAGGTCAAACAAAACGAGAAGGAGCTGTGAAGTGAACTGGAAGTACCGTCCAAATTGTGACATGATCTGATACATGCCATCCAAGAATAGGGAGAATATTGGTGATCTTTGGTCAGCGTGCCCTAATCCTAATCGATCGTGAAAACGATGCCCAAAACTCAGCCATTCCCGCTCTATCAGCACTTGTATTCCCTCATGAGTCCTATAATAAGGGTCCACTAGAATCAGGCCTAGAGATGTCAACTGGCTGGTCCTGTCCCACCCGTCAGAACAATGGACCAGGGCTGGGCCCCCAGCAGCCAGGTGATGGGATACCTGGACGGCTCCAGATAACATGCCACTAACATGCCCCAACCATCCAGTGTGCTCCAACCTACTCAGTGACTTCCCCTGACACCGGGTACTACACAGGGCCGTTAGTTTGTTACTACTCTCTCTGATCGCGTGGATGTTGGCCATATCCAGATAGGTTAGTTTTGTGTTCCGATAGTTATCAGTATTTTCAGTTCCTTTTCCCTTCATCTTGTTCCCTTCTGCCGCTATCCGGGACCTGGGGAGAGAGGTAGTTGTTGAGTGTGTGTGAGGGGAAGGGGATGGTTTCATGAGGTTGGGAGGCGGGTGTAGGCCGTAGGGGTATGGTATTGAATTGTTCAAACTCCTAAAAGGGGTCTAAAACATTTCATGACTAGATAAAATTAGTTAAACTCTCACAGTTTTTACCTTGCATCGAATATGACCAATGGTAAGTTCCCTCCATCATCATCACGTCTCTGAGCGGACAACTCCTGGACATGCGCCAGCAGCTCTTCGTCCTCAGTACAATTCTTCTTTAGGATTCCAGTCCGGGGCTGGGCGCTTCTCATTAGGATGGCCCCCGTGCTGGGATTCTGCCAACTCAGCGCTGGCATCCGCCCTTTTGATCTGGGAGAGTTGGAATGTTAATTGGGAGAGAAACCTACTTGATCAAAACCCATATGAGTCATGACCATGATACCATAATAATAACCCTATACCATGATGGTCCTCGCGTAATTTCCCCTCTAAAACTCGTGTTTTTAACCCACCTAAATCCTCGAACTGAATCAAGGAGGGCCACAGTGGCAGACCTCCGTGGCACGTAGAATGTGGGGGGATATGATTTACACAGGTTATACTCCGTGTTATCAACTTTAGCCCATGCTAACATACCACCTGTAACAATCATATTGGGTTTTTGTCTATCTAGGTCTTGAGATAAAACTACAATTTAGAATGTGATAAATACTTGTCATACTAAATAACTTTATCTGTAACATCAGGATAGTCAAAAGATAATCATACCTTGTCGCTTGTTGTCCCCAACGAGGCAAGATTTAACCGCCTGGACCTTTCTCTTGGACCCAACCTCACCCTCATCACCATCACTAGCTCTGTTGAGGTGACAAGGCTGAAACTGTGGGGCGTTCTTCTTATGGAATGCTATCCTCCACTTTAGACTTTTCATTTGAAGTGTAGAGTCAGGGTAGCTTCGGTGAAATATCCTGGCATCTCGAGTCAATGTGACCTCTTTACCACGTGATACCGTCTGAAGGCGAGGGGTGTTTAGAGACAGAGAATACTGACATAAGTTATTGACTAACACTAATTGCTGAATGTTGATTTTAAATGAATTAACTGCAAAAGAAATATCAATAGAACTTCATTATGATTATAGATTTACACGTACCCCTTTGAGATATGATTTGAAACTGGAAATGCTGGAGCCGGTGTAGTTTCTATCGCGGGCTATATCCTCGTCCAATAAATCCACACTGTCAACAGAACCAGCATCTGTAAAAACATTGGGATTTATTTTATAAAGGAGATTGTTTGTAACTGAGCTTTTTACATAATTCGAATAGGAAGGGGGGGGGTCCGAATGCATTATTTCTTCTTCCTACACTCACGATCACGAGATCTCGTTCATTCTTCCTTTGCTTGTGACTCAGATCAACCTTAACTCAATTTGCCTTTATTTGGGGGGCTTTGTTTGTGTGTAGACTTGAGAATATGAGCTATGTTCTTTATATCTGACTCATTTGATAATATAGTTCAAATCTAACTTCTTTCATTCATCTAGTGATACAAATAATGTATGTTCCACAAGACATTGGAACCTGCTACCTCGATCTTCCTGGACTAAATGACCTGACTCTGCTTGCTGCGGATGGTAGAACCGTCAAGGCTAACTCCTTCGTTCTATCTGCTAACAGTTCTGTTATAAAAGAAACCGTTAACGGAAGAGAAGCTGCTAGGCAAATAGAAATTGACCTATCCGAGTTTTCTGAAGAGACAGTGAGGAAGTTGGTCTGGTGTTGCTATACTGGACTTCGCTATACGGGGGAGGGTGTAACTGAAGTTGAGAAACTGGCTGACTTTCTTGAGGTGAACTGGTATAAAAAGGGGTGGAAAGAAAGACTGGGCGACTTCCTCAAAATCAAATGGCTTTGCCAAAGTGAAACACCAAAACTCCAGCTTCCCCAAAATTTCGGCGCCGAAAACCTTGAAGTTGTTAGTCTTCTAGATCTTAAACTTGAGAATCTGGGTGGGAGAACGGTCGAAGCTAATTCATTTGTTATGGCTTGTAATAGTCCTGTCATCTATAAATTAGTTGGCGAAATGAATGAGACAGAGATTGACTTACAAGAATTCTCGGACAGTGCTGTCAACTGCTTTGTTTACTCGTGCTACACTGGCTCTGTTTCACAATTTCTAACTGAGGAATACTTTCGAGAGATCAACAAGCTAAGCATAGCCTTGAAAGTAGAATGGATACGAAGGGAATGTCTTATTTTCTACTGCAAACTCTCTGCAAACTTGACCAACTCTCTCGAGAATGCCCTGTTCCTTTTTGAAGAAGCGGCATTTCTGATGAAAGAAGCAGGAAGTATAGGTAGACAGTTTCAAGAAGCCCTTGATATTGTCCTACAATCGTATCCTGATCTGCGATTGAGGGTTGTTGAGAGTTTCATGTCCCGGGATCTAGCGAATGAGCACTACTCTAAAGCAGATCTCTGTGTTCTAATAGCACGAGACTCGACCCCGGTCATATTTAGGCATCTCATCGGTATATTTGCGAGTAAGACTCCACCTTTTTTGTTAAACGAATGTGAGAAAAGACTGTTGGACAAAGATGCGCTATCAAAATGCTCATCTCTTGAGCAAGAAGTCTACCATGAATTCTTCAAGATTTTAAATCATGATTTGGACAAAGAAGAAATTGGTTTTGTTATAAAAGTCCTACAAAAAGGCCTTGCTGGAAAAAGAAATATAGTAGAGGATATTGAAGTCAAAGAAGAAATGAGTGTAGCGATTTCTAGAATTGTTCAGTTTCCAAAATGTTTAGACATCAATGTCTGGAGTTTTCGATTTAGCGATTTAAAAATTGTTTTAAGTCTCAAATTCTGCCATTTGGTTGAAGTTATGTTTGAGATTTATTCCATACTTTGTGACGTTATCTTAGATCCAGATCTAGGGTTTTTTTCAATTATACTTAAGCTAATACGCCAATCTCATTACCGGATGATTTACACAGGTATTCAAAATCAACAGCCTATAACTAGACTAAATATAATATCAATGATATTATTCTTAATTTGCTTATACAGTGAAATTTGCTTATACAGTGCATTTATACTGATTTTACTCCAGCCGGAGCAAATTATAGGTTTAATACTACCCTTATTGGTTCCATTTTCTTTAATATGCCTTACAAACTTAGTTAAACGTCAAAAATCACTTTTGCAGATTATATTATCTCGAATTTGGGTAGTAATTTTCTGGTCAGTTAGTGTTTTAAACTTATTGATATCCAAACTGTGTAAAAACCACAACCGAGTTATTGTATCTGATAAGATAGAGGGAGATATTAGCCGGAAATATTTTAATATATGTTTAGATCTGCAGGGTGATTGTAAGAAACTCCCTACCTCTTCTACCAATCGGTGCAGTATTGCAGTTAAGATTACTACTTGCTTTGTAGACGATTGGCCGAATGCAAAAATTCAGTTGTGTGACGATAAAGAATTTCTTTTTGAGCACCAGAGAGAGACGTGTTTACACCAGGACCAGTCAATTATTGAAACAATGTTTGTTCGAGTGGGTGGTCGGGCGATAACGGCCCGATTTCCGGGGCTTCCCGACCCAAACTTGGCTAAAGAACTGAACCCGGGAAGAAAGACTTGGTATACGAACCCTGAAGGGCAATTGGAGCTATTCTGGCTTCCAATGATCCCCAAAGAGTTCGATACACCACCGCCATAAGTGAATCTCTTGATGCAAATGCAACCACAGTTTTTAGCATGATAACTTATTATATAAAGCTCGAGAAGATATTTTTCGTTTATGACACGGGAACTGGTTTTAGCTGATGAGAAATGAGCTGAATTTTTATTCTCCCTATCAAATGAGTTTGAATTGTTAAACAAGGATTATTGGATTATGTATTCATACATAATGCGGTGTTTCCTTGGTACCATTGCCACCTATTCACGCTTCGCTAGTAAAAAGGCACCATTCAATAGGGGCAGATCAATTTGCCTTTATTTGGGTCTTTGTTTGTCACCATGTGTAGACTTGAGAATATGAGTTATGTTGCGTATATCTGACTCATTTGATGTGTTATAGTTCAAATCTAACTTATTTCATCCATCTAGTGATACAAATAATGTATGTTCCACAAGACATTGGAACCTGCTACCTCGATCTTCCTGGACTAAATGACCTGACTCTGCTTGCTGCGGATGGTAGAACCGTCAAGGCTAACTCCTTCGTTCTATTTGCCAACAGTTCTTTTATCAAAGAAACCATTAACAGAAGGGAAGCTGCTAGGCAAATAGAAATTGACCTAACTGAGTTTTCTGAAGAGACAGTGAAGAAGTTGATTTGGTGTTGCTACACTGGAATTCAGTACAGGGATGATACACTTAATGTTGCGGAACTGGCTGATTTTCTTAAGGTGAAATGGTTTCAGCGAGAGGACATGGCAACACGCAATTTCAAAGTGCCCCAAAACTTCGGAGCTGATAATCTTCAATGCTTCGGATTACAAGATCTTAAACTTGAGACTCTGGGTGGGAGAACGGTCGAAGTTAGTTCTTTTGTTATGGCCTGTAATAGCCCTATAATCTGTGAATTATTTGGCGAAATGAATGAGACAGAGATTGACTTACAAGAATTCTCGGTCTGTGCTGTCAACTGCTTTGTTTACTCGTGCTACACTGGCTGTGTGAAACAATTTCTAACTGAGGAATACTTTCGAGAGATCAACAAGCTAAGCATAGCCTTGAAAGTAGAATGGATCCGGAGAGAATGTCTTGTTTTCTACTGCAAACTCTCAGCAAACTTGACCAACTCTCTCGAGAATGCACTATTCCTTTTTGAAGAAGCCGCATTTCTGATGAAAGAGGCAGGGAGTATAGGTAGACAGTTTCAAGAGGCCCTTGATATTGGCCTACAATCGTATCCTGATCTGCGATTGAGGGTTGTTAAGAGTTTCATGTCCCGGGATCTAGCGAATGAATCAACCGCTAAAGCAGATCTATGCATTCAACTGGCACAAGACTCACCAGCTATAATTGAAGTTATTTACAAACGGCTTATCGATATCCTATCCAACAAAACTCAACCATTCACTCTGAACGAATGTGAAACGAGATTCATAAATTATGAAACTCTAGAATATTGCGAGATTTTTCGTCCAGGCGTATATTATGAGTTTATTAATGTGTATTATTCGGGAACATGCGACGAAGTTATAAGGATGGGATTTGGTATGCCAGGCAGGGGGTTAACAGTGAACAGAAAAGCAGCCGACGAAACCGAAATTAAAGATAAGATGGAGTGGGAAATATCTCAAATCGTTCAGTTTCCAATTAACTTCAAATTTCACGTTTGGAGTTTTCCAGGGATAAATCTACTGACCTTACGAAAGAGTCTCAGTCATCATCAATTTGTTGAAGCCATGTATGAAGTTAACTCAATTGTAAGTGAAAATTATCTCGGGCCAGACGTAGGCTTACTGCGAACCTTGTATGAAGGTTGTACACTTGAATTATATTGTAGATTTTGTAGATTCATTATTTTGTTCCTTACTGGTCATTATTTAGTGGGGAACAGTCGAAACTTTCGTTCCTCGGTGAAACCAATAGTAGAATTTTGGGAAGCGTGTGTGACCCTACTTTTCGTCACATTAACTCTGTGGATTTTCTTTAAAGTGTGTATTTCACTTGACATTTATTTGGGTACCGTCGGAGGGATAGAACCAAGTTTTCTTGAAGAAATTTTTGAATTTTTATCAAGTATGCTGTTAATCTACATACTAACAATTTATTCCGTCGATTTCGTATTGACATATAATAATTACACACATTCTCGAATTTGGATAGGGATTTTTTGGCTGGTGAAGATGTATAACGCAGTTAGATCCAAACTGTGTAACAAACCAAGCCGAGTTGTTGTATCTGATGAGATAGAGGGAGAGAGCCGGCAACATTTTAATATCTGTTTGGATCTGTATGGTTTTTGTAAGAAATCCTCTACTACTTCTACCAATCGTTGCAGTATTGCAGTTAAAATTACTGCTTGCTTTGTAGACGAATGGCCGAATGTAAAAATTCAGTTGTGTGACGATAAGGAATTTCTTTTTGAGCACCAGAGAGAGACGTGTTTACACCAGGAACAGTCGATTATTGAAACAATGTTTGTTCGATTGGGTGGTCGGCCAACCACGGCCCGATTTCCGGGTCGTCAATATTTAGTTCGTATGGTTAACTACAACCGGATCATAGAAGATTATCCTGGAAGTGGATCTGCGAATCTGATCCAACAGGGGTCATTGGAGCTATTCTGGCTTCCAATGATCCCCATAGAGTGAAAACTAGATGTACCACCGGACCGCCATTTTGCATGTAGCCGCATGAGAAATCTCGAAAATATCTTTTTTCGTATTATTTATGAAAGATCTGGCAAGCTAGTTTATGAGAAATAAGCTTAATTTTGTTATGCCTATCAAATGAGTTTGAATTGTAAATATAATAAATCACCCACCATTAGTTAGCTGTATTTTAGGAACACCACCACCACTGCTAGCACCTCTGGTGGGTTCCAGCAGCCCGCCCTCCCCTATATCCTCATCTTCACTAAACACAGGACCACTAGTGGGGGAGGGTGTTCTTTGCTCGACATATAACCTGCTACCCAGGATCCAATCCTCTGTTTCTCCTTCTGAACCTGTTGTCTAGAGAGGGTGGGAGGGGTTCCGGGTTAGAGAGGGGGAGAGGGGTTAGAAGTAGATCTAGTATTGGAGGTCATCGGATAAAGGAATCAATTGATCAACGATCATACATGCACTACTTACATCTCTCGCCTCACCATCACTCTCGGGGAGGTAGGAGGAGAAGGAAGAGGGTCTAACTCCCCCCTCACCAGTCACTGTCAGACTAGTGCTAGGCACCTTCATCTCCATTACAAGCTTATCTGGATAGTTAGATAGTATAGAGTTAGGACATGTAATGTGGCGGAAAGGAATTATAAAAAGGGATATTTTGTCATGCGGCCGAGAGATAAGCAATAAGAAGAACTAGAAAGTGCAGAAGATGTTCACGAACCTTTGCTATTGATTCGTTCCCGTACCAGGTTTGCCATGCCACTATCCCGGAAATTTAGAGTGGATACAGGCACTGAGATTTTGAATGTCCTGCAATCTGCACACTGGACTGTGTAAACACGCTTCCGATTCTGTTGGGATACGTATCAATATGAAGCCAGGGATTACATAGGGACAAAGATATAGTCGGTATTATAATCTTACCCTTTTGGTAACATATGTGAACAGTGGAAATTGGCCAACTTCTACTAACTCCATCTGCCAACTGTTCAACAGCAGTAGGTACTTACGGGTGCGATTTCTCCTTTAGAGATACTGGTTATGTTGTTAAATGTAGTCCACATAGTTAGTTCTGCATGCTCCCCTCGTATCGGTATCACTAGTAACCTATTAAGGGTCAAGGGAGTCACATCTTCTTGTTCTTGGTTTTGGAGTTCTGGGGATCCAGTGCTCGGTAAATTTTCCCACGGTCTGCCACGATTCGCGCGCACCAATTCACAAGTGAGAACCCGCGCCCTCCGCTATCGACCAAATTTAGTAGGAACTGCACTGGGAGCTGCACAAGCGAAAAACTCAAATTTCATTCTGATTCCTGGAGACTCAAATAAAACGGTACCTCCAATAAATTACCTGAAGTTGGTGAGATAAACAGATGCAGGGTAAGAAATATCACACATTTCAACCGATACATCAGACATTAGACATTCTACTTTCTCAAGATCACCTAGAGAACACATTGTTAGATTTGTAACATCTTAAATTAAATTAATTAATTAACTATAAATTGTTACACACTAATTAGTAATTACCTGGATAATTGATATCTTGTCCACTGTTAGCATCGTGTCTGGTATATTGGAGGAAGGGAGGCGGAAATGGTAGCGTGGAGATATCTGACTGTCCTGACCAGCTTGCAAAATCCTGAACGGGTAAACAGTACACACACAAACTCATAGTATCAAGTATCCCAATATTTTGTAATAAACTGCTAGAATTAAATGATCTGGAATGCCCCATTACTTCAAAAACTGTATTTCAAGGTGAATTCATGAACACCAGGCATGTGGGAGGGGAAGCAAGGTGTTAAATTTCAAGATGGTGGATAGAGCATATAATACCCCGAGTGTAAAATCAACTTTCAGATTCACCAGGTGATCGAGGAAACACATTTTATGCAGCTGTGTGAGTGAGAAGTGAACATAGGTATAAAGGAAGTGAAGCTAGAGGGCTTCTCTTTACTATTCCAATATTGTCTAACATGACACATGTTGCTGATTAATTCCAATACGAACCTCAGGATGAGTGACGATCTGAAGGGAGTATGTAATTTTAGCCCCCGTGTATGGTATCTCCTTGGTCCCTCCCGTTACTGTCATGTGGGGTTTGGTCCTGTTAATAGTTGAACTCATTACTGGAACCATCGCCCTCCCGTGGATATCATCATCACGCGACCTGCAGCAGGGGGGAGGTGTGTGGGTATGTCAGGGGGAGAGGGGAGGTTATGAGACCTACAGCAGGGGAGAGGGAGGTGTATGTCAGGGGGAGAGGGAGAGGGGAGGTGTGTGGGTATGAAAGGGGAGAGAGAAAGGTGTGTGTCAGGGGAAGGGGTTAGAGGTAAGTGACGTAACATGATGCAAATATACCAATGAAATAGGTAGGTAGGAAATGTCAAATGATACAATTAAATCGATATGGTCAAACAAAGAGCGGACCACAGTTAGACCCTGTCACACCTTACTTGTCATTGTGCCTCTGAAATATATCCAGGGTGAGATAAACATCTCGAGGGCTGTAAACTCCATTACCCTTGTTCCGACACTTTATTGCAATGGGTATCACTTGATTTAACTGAAAACAGCAACAGTGAGTGAACAAAGTAATAAATCTCAGTTGTGATAGTGTGTGAATGTTGTTGTTTTAGAGGTTGTAATAGAATACTGTAGTCTATTAGAAATTGAGCAATGAGCAAGAATCGCACAAACTACGAAGATTTTGAGGTTGCGATAGAATAATAGATCTTCAACAAAAATATCAGCAGCACTCACAGTAACAGAGAGACTGGTTTTCCCAGAAGCATCATTCATGCGTGTGTTGGTCCGATGTTGATCACACGAACTACCAGCAATAGAGCAGCACAGACTCCACGCCACTCGGCACCCTATCAACCTCCCTTTAGTTTTCTCCGGCAAATCACTTATCTCGTCGACTAGAATTGTTAGATATAACTCGATGCAGAATTCAGTTATTATTGTTCCCACATGGTGATCTGACAACGATCTAATAACAGTGAACAAGGTTAACTTACTGTGCAGTTCAAGTTTAAAGTCAGCTAGGTTCCCCAAAACTTCCCCACTCGACGAATGTTCCTCCATTCGTTTCTCCTCGTCAATAACAGCTTCCTCTATCGCTCTCTCCAAACTCATCTAATTTACGATATTCGTTAAATCAAAAGTGGTATATAACAATGAGTCTGAACAAAACGTTACTAGAGCAGAGCAGCCTGGAATCTGGCCTGTGACGCATTCCAACCTGGTTAATGCAACTTATACAAAGGAAAAACTACCGTTTAGTATTGCACGGGGTTACTGCTATACTAAACGGTAGTTATTCCTTTGTGTAACTAGCTCTCCGACGCCTGTCGCGATCGAGCACTCTTCCGCCGTAACGGAATTCTACTAATGCAACTTATAAGTACCTATGTAGGGTAAACCGGGGCAATTCGAACAACCGGGGCAATTCGAACAATGTACTGCCCGTCTCTCACCTAGTTAAGCTATCATAATGACGTCATCCTATCTCCAGAAGAAAACTGCTCGTTCGAGCCTGCCCGTTACCACTAAATAGGCTCTAGATCCGGTTTAAGTTGGTCAATTCCCGGTCAATTTCCGATTTGAAAAAACCAGCTGAAAGCTAATAATTAAGTCCAAAAACCAATTAAATAAATTAGTTTGGGTGCCCGGGCCCATGTGGTGTCACGGGGGTAACACCTTTAGGCTACTGCCATAATTAACGGCATATCTCGTTAATTGCTAATTGTTATCCTTCAATCTTTCTATCTCTATCTATCTATCTCTCTCTCTCTCTCTCTCTCTTTCTCTCTCACTGTTTCTTTCACTGTATCTCTCTTTTTTCTCTCTCTTCTTATTTATCTCTCCGTCTTTCTTGATTATATCTCACTCTTTCTATCCTAATTTCTTTTGCCTTTATCTCTCTCGATATCCATCATTTATGACAGTAGCCTAAAGGTGTTACCCCCGTGACACCACATGGGCCCGGGCATCCAAACTAATTTATTTAATTGGTTTTTGGACTTAATTTCTGTTCTTTTTGGTGTTAAATAGAAAAAGCTATTTTTTCCGATTTCTGCATATATTTTCGAACTTGAATAGTTCATAAATATGCGAATAACGACTAAACGGTGAGAGATACGACTTTTTGTCAGGGGGACGACCCCCCATAAATCGGCTATTCTGCGCCGGAATATGTCCATGAAAACGTTCTAGGACCAGCCGAAGTGGAAATATTAAGAATATGCATTATTTCGAGAATCGGTGCATAAATATGCAAATAGCGGCTTAACGGTGCCAGATAGAGATTTTTGTCCCGAGTAAGACCCCCCATAAATCGACTATTTTGCGTCGAAATATGTCTATGAAAACGTTATAGGATCAGCCGAACTGGAAATATTCAGAATATGCATTAAATCATGAATCGGTGCATAAATATGCAAATAACGGCTTAACGGTGCGAGATACGACTTTTTGTCAGGGGGACGACCCCCCATAAATCGACTATTTTACGTCGAAATATGTCCATGAAAACGTTCTAGGACTAGCCGAAGTGAAAATATTAAAAATATGCATAAAATCGTGAATAGGTGCATAAATATGCAAATAACGGCTTAACGGTGCCAGATAGAGATTTTTGTCCCGAGTAAGACCCCCCATAAATCGATGATTCCGCGTCGAATAAGACCGGTTTCAAGATTCTATGACCTTCGAGTCGTGTCATATCGCGACCATGGTTTAAATGAATATTTAATGACTAATTAATGAATAATTAATGAACTATGGCGATTTCGAAGTTCTCACACAGCTATTACCGAGCGCAATGATGTAAGGAACCACTGTTCCAAACGGCAAGTCTCTACTATTTGTGGTTTAGGAGAACACTCAAAGATAAAAAAGCGTCCTCCCCCTCCCCTCCCCTCCCCTCCCCTCCCCTCCCCTCCCCCTCCTTACATTTTTGCATTTTGGGACCCCTCTGGCAAATTTTTACCTTACATCCGATCGTTCTGAAAATTTGCATGCCTCTTCTCCTATATGAGGGCCCTCAGAGTACAAAATTTCAGATCTCTATTTCATCTGGAACATGCTTTTTCAGAGCATCAAAAACCCCGAAATCTGCAATGGTATATAGTAGCACTGGCAGGTTTTCACGCGCTTGTGTGTAAAAGTGTTGCGTGTGCTCTCTCTTTTGTTTTTTGAGTTAGAGGGTATTTCTAAGGTGGGGGCTCTGCCCCCACACCCCCGTTTATGGTGGGGGCTGTGCCCCCACACCCCCCTTTTGGGCCCGGGGCACTTGCCAGTGCTATGAATATTAGCTTTCAGATGGTATAAAAATTATTTAAATATTCGCATGTTTTCATTACAAATTCTGGTAAATTAAGATTACCGGGGCAATTCGAACCACCGGGGCAATTCGAACCGGGGCAATTTGGTTAGTGAACCGGGCCAATGATGTGCAGTTCTTTGTACCACGTGATACCGGGGCAATTAGAACTAGAACGACCAGCGTGTAAAGTGCGTTTCAAACGACTTGACCTGAGATTCCTGGAAATTCAGGATTTCCTCTTTGTAAATACACGCGCAATGCGCCAAATTCCAAGAATTACGGGTCAAGTCGCTTGAAACGGACTTTAGATTGCGTGGAGATTACATTGTTCGAATTGCCCCCACCTCTAACAACACAAGGCGGGAATCTTCTTCTGGTGTTGTGAGGACGTTCACGTGACTCCCACGTGACGAAATAAAGAACTCCTATTGGTGTTGTCCGAATTGCCCCGGTACCATTTTTTCCGACCAAAATTTTTAAATTAGTTATTTAGTTAAGTAAATGATGGTCCCTAGAGTTGAAATTTATCTTATTTGAAAGATAAAATAATGAACTTTAATCCTGTATAATTTTTTTCATTGTATCTTTTTTAAATGGGAGTGAGAACCGATTAAGTAAAAAGTTAACCATTTTGCCCCGGTTTACCCTATACGATTTGGCCTACACTATAACAGTCTGGTCCCCTGTGTTTCATCTGACTCCATAAAAAATTGTTAATAGGAAACCCCATGACCTATGATTCAACCCATTGCAGTAGATATTCTGGTGGCACACAAAATAGCATGCTTGGGTGCTGTGTCTGACTGATGTTATAATTGTGATAATCGATGGAAAAGGTTGATAGAAGTTGCAGGTTGCAGTACTTTTGCTAAACTACAGTGAACAGTCACCAAACACCTCCTACCAAGTTACTTGTTAGTTGTTAGTTATTGGAAACTCGGAAAGTTTAGATACCACAGAGTGAATCTCTGTACTATGCACTTGCAGCGGGCCTGGCATTGTTAGTCTTTGTTCTCTTAGTTAATTGAGGTAACAAACTCGCACAACTCTAAGTTTAATATTTCATAACTGATAATCTCGCCATTTCCTGACCATTTTTTATGATCTTGGGCTCCTTGGAAAGGGTTTATCGATCTTGTTAACAGAGGTAGCAAAGGTATGGCAAAAAGTAAGTGTTTTGACAGAAGCTAGAACTCGGCAACTTTTCAAAAATCAAATCAGCTCATCTCATATCGGGGCGCTGTTACGATCTGGGCGCCAACCCCAGCCTTAACCTGCTAACTGCTTTAGCCCTAGCCTTAAAAACCGTGGGTGCTGACACTCAAAACTCAAAACAAGAAAAACAAAACAAAAAACACTCAGATTTTAAACTTTTAGATGGATCGATTTAATTGTGCGCGGCAACTATTAATCGAATTGTGCGCTGCCAAAATATTTAGATAAGAACCGCCGCGCGCGTCAAAAATTATTTTTTAAATCTGCGTTTTTTAAAAGTCCATTTTTTTTCAACTGTTCACCCAAAAACCGAAATTTAATAAAAATTCGAATTTGGGTGGCGCGCGCTACACGTTAACATGTGATAAACGCGCAAAACAATTCCGCGCACGACTTTGGGGGGTGAACAGTTGAAAAAAAATGGAGTATAATAGGGATCCCTAAAAAAGTTCAGTATTTACACAGAGTTTAAAGTCCATTTTTTTTCAACTGTTCACCCAAAATTGAAATTTCAGTGAAATTTAGAATTTTCGTGGCGCGCGCTACACGTTAACATGTGATAGACGCGCAAAACAATTCCGCGCACGACTTTGGGGGGTGAACAGTTGAAAAAAAATGGAGTATACACAGTCTTTACTCAGTCGTTACACCCAGAGCGGCGCGTGCTGCGCACAGTGGCTTTTTCCAAGAAAATATTGGATTGTGTGCTGCACAATTGACAAAATTGAGCGCTGCGGCGAAAAAAGTTTCCGAAAACGCTGCAAATCGAGTGCGAAAGACGCAGTCGTTACACCCAGAGCGGCGCGGGCGCTCTGGGTGTAACGACTGAGTAAAGACTGTGTAAACTCTGTGTAAATACTGAACTTTTTTAGGGATCCCTATATTTTCAAAATCCGCAGTTTCGCTTAAAATTGAAAATTTGGCAATTGGCATGTGCTGCGGGTACCGGACAGAAACTCGAACGGACGATAACTCGAACTCGAACTCGAAAATTTCGGACTATAACTCACTTTTGAAAATGTCGAATTTAGGTGAGTTATAGTCCGGATCAGGTGACTTTCGGTCCGCCCCACTGTTTAGCACTATTTACGGTGAGTTAGAGTCCGGGCGGACACTAACTCACCTATTCGAGTTGTGGGGGCCAAGGTGAGTTTCTGTCCGCTAAAAATGTCGAAATTCGACTTTTTGTCCGCCCTCTTAACTCACAAATTCGGACTACAACTCACTTTCGGTAGACAGGGGGAACAAGAGTGACAGGGAAAGGGCGGGAAAATATGTGAGTTTTTGTCCGCTTAAATAGCGAATTTCGATTTTCTGTCCGGACTAGAACTCACTTCATGCATAGAAAGAAAAAGGCGGGAAGACATGGCGGCGTCGTTGGCAGAGAGAGGGATGCAAAGTTGTAGAGAGAGAGCCTGACAGAGAGAGAGAGAGAGAGGGGAGAAAGGGCGGGCTAGTTCAGTTCTCGTTGTTCACTCATACGTTGGTTGAGCTCTGCTTCTCTTTGTCTCTCTAGCTCCCGGGCTTAATTCCCATCTCGGATCTCTCATCCAATGAGTCATCCAATGAGTCATCGACGATGACTCATTGGATGACTCACTGCAGGTGATGAACGATGACTCATATATATATATCTCCTCTCCAATCTGTTCCCAACCAGCCTAGCTGCATGCTGCAGCTGCTCTCCTACTCAGTGACTCACCTATCCTTCACTCGACAATCTATCACACCGTTCAAAGAGGAAGAGAGATGGAGAGACAAAGAGAGAGGAAGAGAGATGGAGAGACAAAGAGAGCTGTTCATCACTCGCAGTGGTTTTTTCTCCTCTCCAATCTGTTCCCGACCTGCCTATAGCTACCCACCTATCCTCGACAATCTATCACAGCGAGACCTACTGATTGTGGATCCTTCCTCCTTATCGACACCATACCCACTATGCAATTACGACTCAAGACTTCTCTCTACTGAGTCCAGTCCGATCCTATAATATGACTCCATCATCTGTTTCTGAAGAGCAGCACGGAGAGAGGGAAAGAGAGAGCGAGAGAGAAAAAGAGAGAGGAAGGGAGGTAGAGATAGAGAGAGGGAAAGAGAGATATGAAGGGAGATAGAGAAAGGGATGGGAGATGGGTTTTACAGTGTATTTATGTCAACCACTCAACTTGTTTCTCTTGTAATTATGATAGCTAGCACACAAAAAAACTCAAAACTCCTGTTTGGAAACCTATTTCATTGGCCGGACAGAAACTCACCTGCCATGGAAAATGAAAATGTCACCAGAATTTTCGACATTTTCGTAGTTTTAGCAAGTGAGTTTCTGTCCGCCAACTCAAAACAAAATTCGAGTTATTGTCCGCATAACTCACCTAGGTGAGTTTAAATTTCGAGATTTTGTCCTAGCTATCGACTTTTTGTCCTAGCAAAAAGTCGAAAATAATGCGGACAGAAAGTCACCAGAAAAAAAAAGTCGACGCCAATTTTCGGACAATAACTCACTTTCGAGTTACTGTCCAGGTGAGTTACAGTCCTAACGCCGGATCGTAGGCCAAACCCATAGTTTTAAGTTGTATCGAACTTTTTTGACCGCTGTTTAGAGATGACACCTGTTGGCAGGCGCTGCAGTACCCCAGCTGATACAGCGTATGCCAATAAGAGATGGCAAATTGTTTTTACTTTAAAAGCTCTTTCTAATTAATTATCCCTGCAGTGCAGAGTTCCTCCAGGATGGCTTATACTGAGGATAGCGTGAAATCCCTCAAGTCATTTCTGGTTTCGCACGGTCAGGAACATCTTCTGAACTTTTGGGAGGAGCTAAACCCAACTGAACGGAGTGACTTGTACCGAGACATCTTAGCGGTTGATTTTGAGAATCATCTTGCCAGTTTTGACAGGTGCACGCGAAAGGAACAGGGGGCCGGGACTGATAAAGATCTCCAGCCACTTCCCGCTGAAGCATTTGAGAGTGTGTTCTCCAGTGAGTCTGACAACGAGAGATGGACAAGATTGGGGCTTAAGGAGATCAGTGATGGAAAGGTGGCGGTGTTACTAATGGCTGGAGGACAGGGAACGCGGCTTGGTGTTCCATACCCCAAGGGCATGTACAACACTGGTCTACAAAGTGGGAAGTGTCTGTACCAGCTACAAGCAGAGAGAATCAGGAGACACGAGATATTGGCGAGTGAGATGTATGGGTCATCTAAATCCATTCAAGTGGTACATAATGACAAGTGAGCACACTAAGCGAGCCACTGTTAGATTACTTCAAATCTAACGATTGGTTCGGACTGAATGAGGAAAATATCATCTTTTTCGAGCAGGAAATGATCCCCTGTGTCTCATTTGACCGGAAACTCATTATGAGCTCCAAATCATCGCTATCTCGTGCTCCTGGGGGTAATGGGGACCTGTACAAGGCGATCGGGAACGAGGGTGTTCTACAAGACATGCTGAAGAAAGGAATCCGAAGTGTACATTGTTATTGTGTGGATAACATTCTCGTTAAAGTCCCTGACCCCCTGTTTATTGGATGTTGTCTGGAGCGAGAGTCTGACTGTGGTGCCAAGGTGGTCTGCAAGTCTCACCCCACCGAAGCAGTGGGTGTCATCTGCCAATGTAATGGAATGTGGAAGGTAGTTGAGTACAGCGAGATATCCTTGGAGACAGCCCATCTAAAGAACGAGGAGGGAAAACTGTTGTTTTCCCAGGGTAACATTTGTAACCACTACTTCACGACATCCTTCCTGGAGGACATGGTCCAGGAGAAGGAGAAGCAGTTGATCCACCACGTGGCCAAGAAGAATATCCCTACAATTGATGGTACCACTGGAAACCCAGACACCGTCCAGGGAATCAAGATGGAGAAGTTTGTGTTTGATGTTTTCCAGTTTGCAAAACGGTTTACAGTCCTTGAGGTTAACAGGTCGGATGAGTTTTCACCGCTGAAAAATGGGCCCGGTGCCAAGTCCTGCACTCCGGAGATCTGTCGGGAGGATCTGTCGAGGCTGCACAAAAAGTGGGTGTTGAAGGCAGGAGGTGAGTTTGAGGGAGAGGGACTTTGTGAGATATCTCCACTCGTCAGTGTCGACGGGGAGGGATCTTGATGGACTCGTGGCCGGGAAAACAATATCACTTCCGGTTCACATGGATTCTAGGCCAACACAACCTACCAACGGACACTCCAACGGACACTCTAACGGTGTAAATGGGTTACATAGCAAGCTGTAAAATGTGAATTCTGTGTAGTAGAGCATGATGCATCATCATAATGGTTTTGACTCGAACAGCATGTGCAAAACTAGGAGATCTGCATAGTGTAGTTTGTATTGTCCGTACTTTTAATTTGCAGTGCACGAGAGTCCGAGGAAGGTGTAGTACACAGTACTAGTTAGTACAGCATTTCTCTCGAGTACAAAGACGGTACAATTATACGGTGCAGTGTTAGTGTCAGAACTGTGAAATTTATCAGAAGATGCGTGTGTACGTGAGTGTTTTTGTGGGAAAAAGTTAGAGAGAAGAACTTTCAGTAAGCATACAGCTATGCATTTATGCTTGGAAGAGTTTAGTTAGTGTAGACTGCCTGGAAGAGTTTAGTTCTGCTTGAGATGATGTATGTAGTGTGTAATTGTTTTGCTGTGTACAATTTAGTTAATTTTACTAAACTGGGGTTTAGTGTCCAGTCAATACATGTGTAACCCACACAAATCTCTGCGAATATTTTCAGCTTTTTGGTTCATGTTCAATGCGTTACAGTTTTTAATAAGTGTAAAGCAGGAAGCGACCGAATATTCGGTTCGGTTCGGTTCGGTTCGGAAATTCGGTGTTTTTTGGGCGGTTCGGTTCGGTTCGGTTCGGTAGGAAATTTTGGCCGAACC
Source organism: Hormiphora californensis (assembly GCA_020137815.1). Classification (NCBI taxonomy): domain Eukaryota; kingdom Metazoa; phylum Ctenophora; class Tentaculata; order Cydippida; family Pleurobrachiidae; genus Hormiphora; species Hormiphora californensis. The sequence goes on from CM035355.1 coordinate 569,446, forward strand.
ACCGAATTTTTCATGCAAAATTTTTAAATTATTTCACGAAAATTGTATGGATTTCAATGTAAATTTCGCCGTATTAACCTTATTTCGAATCGGTGGTGCTATGTGGAAATGATTTCGCTAGTTAGCGGGTTCGATATGGATTGATTTGATACCTGACTTCCCGTCGAATCGTGTCCTCATGAGAGGGTCAACAAATTCAGAAACTTTTTTTTTCAAAAAATTCATGGAGAGCACCGATCAAGGTGTTCAGAATCATTCTCTGAAATTTTGTAAAAAAGTTTGGAAAATATTTCAAAGTCAATTTTATGGAAAATTTTCTATGTCAATTTTTGCGTACGAATCGTGTTTCGAATCGGTATTGCTAAGCGGGAGTGATGTTGCTAATTAGTGGGTCCGAGATGGATTATGCTGATACGTGATCCCCCATCAAATCTAATTAGGAAGTTTAGGGGAAACGATTCATGTTTCAATAAATCATGCTAATTAGCGAGAGCACTGCCGCATAGCATCACCGATTCGCAACACGATTGACATAGAATTTTTTCCCCCGAAATTGACTTTGAAATATTTTACAAAGTTTTTTCACAAAATTAAATGTTTCTCTAAAAATTCATGGAGAGCATCGATCAAGGTATTGAGAATCATTACCTGAAATTTTGTGAAATTTTTTTTTGTGAAAAATATTTTAAGTAAATTATGGTATACGAATCGTGTTTCTAATCGACAATGCTAAACGGGAGTGATGTTGGAAATTAGTGCAGTGGGTCCGAGATGGATTGTGCTGATACGTGATCCCCCATCAAATCTAATTAGGAAATTTAGAGAGACACGATTCATGGTTCGTTTAATCCTGCTAATTAGCAATACCATTCCCGTATAGCATTGCCGATTCGAAACACGATTCGTACGCAAAAATTGACATAGAAAATTTACGATAAAATTGACTTTGAAAATTTTTTCACAAAATTGACTCTGAAATTTTTTCAAACATTTTTTAACAAAATTTCAGAGAATGATTCTCAATACCTTGATCGGTGCTCTCCATGACTTTTTAGAGAAACATTTATACAGAAAAAGTTTTGTATGGTTCGGTTCGGTTCGGTTACCGAAATTCGGTTCGGTTCGGTTCGGTTCGGTTCGGTAAAAAAGTTTTTCAAATTCGGTTCGGTTCGGTTCGGTGGAAAAAAACCCGGTTCGGTCGGTTCCTGGTGTAAAGTTTGTAGTATTCACTGCATGACTCAGCTAGTTTAACCCCCTGCCGTAATTTCAGTCTCTTTACTGTGTCCAAAATCCACACTTTCTTCTTCTTCTTCGCTGTCTCTGTTTCTGTCTCTCTGAGTCCTCAACCTCCCTCTCTTTGTCTTTATTTTTCTCCCTTCTCCTTTTGTCTTTTCTGTTTCTCCAACTCTTTCATTCGCTCCATGTGACCCTCACTGGATATCTGGATATGGATGATGTGGGATAGATTGACACGCAGAGAGAAGTAGAAACATGATGAGTTATCTACAGCTTAGGCCTACAAGATGGCAATATTTCTTGATGCATAACAAACATATCCGAGCAAGAGAGATGGACAGAGAGATAGATATATAGGTATAGAGAAATAGAGATAGACAGAGAGAGGAAGAGGGAGACAGAGCTAGAGAACAGAGGGAATGAGAGAGATAGAAAGGAAAGTCTAAGCAATACTTTCCCATCTTGCTAGACATCCACCTTACCTATCTCACAGCTTACCCTTTCTCTCATTTCATATCTCCCACCGAGTTGTCCTGTGTTGCTCAGTTCCACTATCCTCCATGTATCATCTTTTTCCTCAGTCTTGGGAGTGTTAAAAGTTTTTTCCTCTGCTTACGATCACGTCATCAATTGTACACTTGTACAATTGTCTATCATCTTTTTAGAGATATAATAGAGAGATAGAGAGATAGAGAGATCTGAATTAGAGAGATAGGGAATAGGACCGGGGGATAGAGAGGTTAGAGATAGGGACTTGGGAGATGGAGAGAGAGTAATAGGGGCTTGGGGGATAGAGTGGAGTAATAGGGATGTCTAATGGGCAAGCAACTCGGTATGGAGCTATGATAATATTTACATTTGAAACACACACTTGACCCTGAGAAATAGAGGAGGGAAAAAGGGGAAAGGGGAGGAGAGAGAGGAGAAGAGAGAGAGGAAAAAGAGAGAGAGGGGGAAAAGAGATGAGAGAGGGGAGAGAGAGAGAGAGAGGAGAGAGGGGAGAGAGAGGAGAGAGAGAGAGAAGGAGAGGAGAGAGAGAGAGAGAGAGAGAGAGAGGAGAGAAAAGCGGAGAAGAGAAGCGAGATGCAAAAGAAAGAGAGTCGAGGAAGAAACGGAGAGATGAGGAGAGAGGAACTATGCTCTTACTTCCTTTATTTCTATCTCTCTCTTCTCTCTCCTATCTCTTTCTCTCTCCTCTCTCTCTCTCTTCTCTCTCTCTCCTCTCGCCCTCTCTATCTCTCCATCTCAGTAATGACGCAAACGATTCTGGAGGCAGTTAGGGTTTACGTCCAGTTTTAAAACCTTGCCCCCCCAAACCTTTCTTTACCCCTAGGGGGACAGCTGGGGGGGTTTGATGTAAGGGGGTTTCCCCTGGCACCGCCGTTACAGAAGGGGCCCCTTCTCGCTGTTAAGGTTTTTATTTCCTGTCTTTCAGTTCCCAATAAATCAAAAGAAAGGGAAAGATTTTTTTTCCCCCTTTTTTTTAAAAACCCCTTGGAATTAGTTTTTGTAAAATTAGAAAATCTGGTAATATCATCTCCCCTCTCTCAGATCAAAAGTGTGTGGTGGAGGTAGTATTGGGGTGATGCCTTTTATAGGTTTCACGTGACACACCTTATATGGGCATCACGTGACACACCACTCTCCCTTTCTCTCTCAGATCAAAAGTGTGTGGTGGAGGTAGTATTGGGGTGATGATAACTGCATCACACAACCCCGCTCCTGATAACGGGTTAAAGATTGTGGAGATGGGAGGAGAGATGCTAGCGGTTCAGTGGGAGAACTATGCAACACAACTAGCTAACACCCCCGAGACAGGTCTACCTGAGGTGAGAGGGAGGTGTCAGGTGTGACAGGGACATTCTGAGAGGGACCGGGGTTGCTGTATGATGGGGTGGGAGTATTTATATTTTGTATTTTATGGGAGCATCCATCTTGATTCTAACAAAATATATAATCCCGCCAGGCGTTAGTGGATCTATGTGAAAAGTTAAACGTGCCACTCTGCAAATCCAAATCTTCGGTAATTATTGGCCGAGATACCCGGGAGACAGGTCCTGAGATCCTGGCAGCTATCCAATCCGGGGTGGAGTCCCTGGAGGCTAGGGTCACTGATGTTGGGATCTGTACTACTCCCCAACTTCACTGGATCGTTAAACAGACGAACCTCAACCAACCCGCTACCCTGACTGACTATTACTCCACCTTTGCAACGGCATTCAAGAAGTTTTCAATGAGGAACACCGGCAGGAAACTTTCTATAAAGGTGAGAGTTAGTTAAGTTCTGAGTTTTGATATAGTTACCATGTTCTGTGTGGGTTGTGAAGCTGTTATCATTACATTGCACTGTGTGTTGCGTGCCATATATTATACTCATTATGTTTGGGAATTATGTAAAACAACCTCTGCATCTGAAACCCATTATTTCATCTGTATTTCATCTCTAGTAGTACCATGTCTGACCCGTACACCGAGGAATACAACTTAGCTCTGAGGGTGGTAAAACAGGCTGGCCCTCTTCTCTCTGCCGCGTTTACTACACAAAGCAAGACTATCCACACCAAATCCTCGCCAACCGATCTGGTCACTGAGACAGACAAACTAATTGAGGATTTCATTTTCAATGAAATAGAGAAGGCCTACCCCGATGATGGGTTAGTGGGAGAGGAAACAGGGGGAAGATTTAACGAGGGACGAGTTTGGATCCTTGACCCTATTGATGGCACAACCAACTTTGTTCATAGTAACCCCTCTATCTGTATAAGTCTTGCACTTGCAGTAGCTAGGCAACCTGTTCTTGGTGTAATCTACAACCCACTGACAGAGTCGCTTTACACTGCACGTGCTGGCAAGGGCGCCTTCCTTAACGGATTCCCACTCTCTACCTCCCGGTGTAAGACCCTCTCTAGAGCTCTACTATCCACTCACATCCTCTCAGACGCCTCACTAGAGATCAATATTGTGAATATTAGGAGGCTACACACTGATAACGCGTGCCGGGGAGTCAGGATGGGAGGTAGCTCAGTGCTCATGTTGTGTGATGTGGCGGCAGGGTCTAGTGATGGGTTCTGGGTGGAGGGTCTTCATATTTGGGATCTGGCAGCTGGGATTCTCCTGGTTCGAGAGGCTGGGGGAGTGGTAATATCAACAGTGAGGGGAGAGGAGTTCAGTTTGGTTAAGAGAAGGGTGATTGCAGCGGGGTCTGATGAGTTGGCAAAAGAGATGTTGGATACACTGAAGAGGATCCCTGGAGAACTTTATAAACCTGATCTTGATGTTGATAATTAGTCATCGGATCATTATCTAACCCCCTAATGGAATCGGGATCAACCCATCGTTTGATAGTCAATGATTTAGAATGTTACATGACTTTTACATGACACTTTTTTTACGACACAGTGTTGTTTTCCTGTATCTCCCTCCCTCTTCAACACCCCCTAATCTCTACTTTCCTTATTTACCCCATCTCTATCTCTAATACCATTCTCTACTTTCCTAACTGACCCCCTCTCTCCTTCTCCAATCTCTAATGTCCTGATTGACCCCCTCCCTCCCCCAGGTGGACTGTGCGAATGGTGTTGGAGCGGTCTCTCTCCGGGCCATATCCCCTCTCCTCAGTGAGCTGCTTGATATTGACATACATAACGATGGAAGTGAGGGAGAACTCAACAAGGACTGTGGAGCTGACTTTGTCAAGGTAATTGGGTACTAATTAGTTGCTTTCCCGGCACTTCTGTTATAAATTCTGTCCTTCACCCTCTTGTTTCCATATAACCACACCCTGTTTCCCTAGAATTAATTCCATTTCTTCCTCTAATAATCCTCTCTTATTGACCCCCTCCCACACAAGAAATCTTTTGTTAGTCCCCACACACAGTTAATTCAGACCTCTCTCACCGAGTATTACCTCCCTCCCCTCCTACACAGTTAATGCAGAACGCACCGAAAGGTGTCTCTTACACGGAGAACGACCATTGCTACACTATAGACGGGGATGCTGATAGAATACTCTTCTTTTACAGTGAGAACCACAGGTGATTTATTTTCCAAAACACTCCGACACCCCCCACCCCCCCCCCCCCCCCCCCCCCCCCCCCCCCCCGGGATCGAACAGCAAAACTTGTGGTTTATCAGGAGGAAAATCAAACATATTATTTTTATCACGTTATCCAAATACAACTTTTCGGTGTCTCCAACAACACTCCAAATCACAATTACCCCGAACCTCCAGGTTTCACTTGCTAGACGGGGATAAGATATCATGTTTATTGGCATCCTATATTAGGAGACTATTAGACGAGGCCGAGATGAATGTTGAAGTTGGGGTGAGTCAGTGCAGTAGGGGTATCATGGGCGATGAAGGGATGGACCATTTCACTGGGCAGATTCTCTGCAGTTGAATTTCAATTCAGTTCTCATACCAATCTCTTTTTCAGGTGGTCCAAACAGCATATGCTAACGGCAGTTCAACTTCCTACTTGCAAGACCAAGGAGTTGAGGTTGTGTGTGTTCCTACCGGGGTAAAACACCTTCACGCCGCGGCAGAGAAGATGGATATTGGCATCTATTTTGAGGCTAATGGCCACGGGACTGTTTTGTTTAGTAACAAGGCCATAGCTGCCATAAACAAAGAAGCAGACCAATGTGACTCACTCAAGGGTCACCGGACTCCCATGCAGAAATTACAGAACCTGACGGCGCTAATAAACCAGGCGTGTGGGGATGCAGTGACTAACATCTTGGTTATCGAGGCGTTACTAAGGGACAATAGATGGATGGTGTGTGACTGGGATGGGCTTTATACCGACCTACCCTACAGACAGTTAAAAGTAGCAGTAGCTGATCGCTCTCTTATTAAAACATTTGACGTGGGAAAACAACAGTGAAAAGGAGGGGCTACAATCCCCAAAAAGCGATCTGTTCTCATACATCCCGGTGCCAGGTTTTTTTTGGCCAAAGTGGTACTGGAATTTTGTTGTGGCACGCTGGTTAAAACACAAGGGACCGAGCTTGTCCGGCCGTGGGGGAGTTTTGGGGTTCGATTTTCCGAAACCCCCGTGTAAATTTGAGTCCCACATGGGTTTAGTGGCAGCATGGATTATTTTAATGAGGGGGTTGTGTTAAAATTTTTGTTTATTAATGTTTATCAAAAAGGATTTTTTTTAAACCCCCAAAAAACTTGTTTTAACGGAACACATCACGGCGGCAGAGGCTCGAGTGTGGGAGAGACATCGAAGAAGACTTGTAGAGTTGTATTAGCAACAACCCAACAAACTTCCCAGTTCTATTGGAAGATGGAGCGCGCGGTACAAGAGGGCTGTGAAAAGTGCGCTCATCAAGTTCAGCCGAACGCAGTTACTCAAAAATTTTAGCAACAAATTTGTAAATTTTTTGCCTTTAGTTATAATATTGAAGTTAATTTTGAAGATTAGCTAAAGCGTTAACTTATTTCATTACCTGTTAATTTTAAAAAATTTAGCAAATTAATTTTTAAAATGTTTGGGGAAAAGGCGATAATTTTAATCTTATAAACTCAAATAAGCCCGCAAATTTATCAAAAATTATCGCGCGCAAAAAATTTTTTTTTTCCCATTTTTTATGGAGAGCGACTCCAGACCGGAAATTCGAACCGCGCTTTTTGTTTTGCTTGCGCGCCTGTTCCCCTTCCCAGGAGTTTTAAAATCTGTCTCCCAAATTGGAAACGTTTTTTTGCCCCACCACGTGAAACCCCAACCATAATGCACCTAGCTCTCAGCCGAACCTCACGGACAACTTTAATAGCCCTTCCTCATCTTCGACAGAGCAAAACCCTTTTTGCTAAAGGGGAACTGAAGTAAAAATACGCCCCCCCTGACACCCCCGAGAATCAAAACTGCCCATCCTTAACAAATGGGGTGAAAAAGGTGAGGAACCCCCCCAGAAAAGGAGACAGCTTAGCCCTGGAAAGCGGGCTTTTGGGCCTTTTACCCTGACAGGGGGAACCCTAAAGCTAGAGGGGGGGGCCGAACCGGGCACTTCGGGCATGGCTCTCATCTTTGGCGGTAAAAACCGGCCTCGGCCCCCCTCCCCCTCTAAAAGGGGTCCCCCAAAACCACCCCAAAACCTTTTCCAACAGACTCCATACCCAAAACGCCCCCTTGATAAAAAACCCTCGCAGGTCCCCCCACCCGCCCCAAAAGGGAAAAAACCGCTGAGCTTGGTCCCCCCAGTGCCCCCCTTGTTAAACCAAACGGAAAAGCCCCCATCTCATCAAATAAAAAACCCCGTTAAATTTTGAACCCTTAACCCCAAAAAACACCCAGGGAAAACAAAACCAAAAAGCCCACCCCCCTAGTGTCTCAAAAACATCACTCCCCCCCGGCCCTTACAATCCCTGGTTTTTACTTGAATCTGAAAGGGAAATCGGAATCGGAGTAAACGAACACTAAAGTACTGAAAAAGGATTTTAAAAAAATTAGGAAATCTTGAGGTTTAATTTTCCCTGAGGATTTCCGCCCCAAAACCATTATTACCCCTGATGGACCCCTCTAACACCCCAATCCGGGGCCCCGGGAAAAAATGTTATTAGGTTAAAAGGGGGGTTCAGGACTAAAAGAGCAGCCCGGGTAGGCCCTCACCTCGGCCCCTGCCCGGAAAAACGCCCCAAAGTCCTCGGGAGCTGTTTAAAAAAGTTCTTGACAAACAAAGTGACAAAAATGACTCCAAAAGGGCGGGAAATAAAGGAAACTAAAAAGACCTGAAAGCCTGGGAAAACCACCCCCCCAGGCAAGTTAGTTTCCCCCGGCTAAAAAACCTAGTGAGATTGACACTATCTCCCCGGGAAAACCTTTAAAAGGTTAAACCCAGTTTGTACAAAAACAGATGACCCCACTCCCCCCGGTTGACAACTCCCAGTCCGCAGCTGCGTCAAATGCAGCAGATCGGGCTGCTGGCGTCGGCGTGACTAACTCTCGCAAACCCAGCCCAAAGACAAAACAAAAAACCCACTCAAGGTTTAAGGTCCAAGTGGAATCCACGCTAACCTAAAACAGACCAAGTACAGAAGACAAGTTAGGAAAGGCTTTCCATCGGAGAACCCCCCACGCCCAAACCCGGAAACCCCCCCAAAGGGGTCGGGAAAATGGAACCGAGAACCCCGCCTTTTTTCCCCCTCAACAACCCTTTACGGGGGGGGGGTTTAAAACCCCCAAAAAATTTCCCTTTATACCCCCTTTTTTTCAAAAGGAAAATTTTTTTTGGGTTTTTTAAAATTTAGTTTTGGAAATTTTTTTGGAAATTTTTTGAATTTTTTTGGAAATTTTTTGAAAATTTTTTTAAAAATTTTTAGAAATTTTTGGACAATGGAAATTTTTTGGGAAATTTTTTTGTAAATGGAAAAATTTTAGAAAATTTTTAAGTTTTAAAATTTTTTGAAATTTTGAAGTTTTTTGAAACCCTTTTTAAGTTTTTACCCCCTTTGTCGGTAACCCAATTCCAAGGTAATTTACAGGTAAACTATTGGTGACATTGACACCTAAATGCTGCGGTCGGGGGGGCGCCGGGGAACCCAGACGAGTCGCACATAGGTTTCCCCCTTCCCCCCCCTAAAAAAGGGGCGGGTCTTTCCCAACCAAATTGCAAAGTGATCCACGGCCGTTTACATCCGGGGTTTTTGGGAAAAGACTCCAAAATTTGGGCCCCAGTTTTTTGGAAAATTTCCCCAGAAAATTTTTTTGGGCAAAAGGAAGGGGTCAAAAAATTTACACTAGTCAAAAACTATTTTTGGGGTTTCCCCAGCTTTTTTCCCCCACTCCCAGAAGGTTTTTGAATTAATCTGGGGGTATCAGAAAAAGGTTGAAATCGTTAGTACCGTCGGACCCGATTTTGGGCCCCCCGTTTGTGGCAACCCCCCATTTAGGGACCGGATTTTTTTTCCCCCCCCATATAAGGGAAAATTTAAACCTTTTTTTACCCCGAAATTTAATGGAAAAAAACCCCCATTTTTGTGGACAAAAGGCCCTTTTCCCCCAGGGTTTTTCCCCCCAAAACCCGGGGTTTCCCAATGTTTCTGGAAAAAACCCGGCATTAATAGCTGGGTGCTAATTGCATCAACATATCACCCAAAATTCTAAATCGCATGGGCGAGTGCAAAAATTCGGAAGCCAGATTATAGGTTTTACTTCAGTGTCAATTTTACCCCTTTCCCGTTTCAAAAAACTTCTCGGGTTTTTTTCCAGGTTTAGGACATTTGTTCTTTGCGACCCAAATGGGTCAAATCGGGCCCCGTGGATCGCCCTGCAACATCCCTTTAAAGAAAAGACCCTTTTTGAGGCGGGGCAGACACCGTGTGTGACTCAATCTTGGTCGTGCACGGTGTCTAGTCACCAAGGGAATCTATGAAAGTTTTCGACCCGTAAGTTAGTATTATTCTGCCTTTTAACCCTTATGAGTTTAAAAAAGTTTAAGTTTCTATAGGGATGCTAAAAAACCCCGAAACTACACGGTATTCATTTGCCCTGGTAAAAGGACCGCCCGAAAAATTTTAAAAGTAATTTCCCAAATACCCCCTTATATAATAATGGTATTTTGTGTATTTGGTAATTATTTTAAACATTTTCGAGAGTCCCGCCTTAGGCCAAATGAAGCTATGATTTCTGAAAATTGTAGGGGATTGCCCAAAATATTGTTCGATGTCTTATCTATTTTCAATAATTTATTGATGCTCAGTTTCACAAGGAAAGGAAAGGGAAACCAGTTCTTCGAAAAGTGTTTATTTTTTCAATTTTTTTTAAATTTTTTTTTTCTTGGCAAGGGAAAAATTTTTGGAAAAATTTTTGAAATTTTTGAAATTTTTGGAAAATTAATGGAAATTTTTGGCCCTTTTTAAAAATTTTTAAAAATTTTTTCTAAAACTTAAAAAAATTTCTTTCAACCAAAATTTCTAAAAATTTTAAAAAATTTCCATCGATCCCCGGGATTTTGGCAAAAGGAAAAAGGAAAATTTTTTGGTTTAACCCCCCCCCCCCACCAGGGGCTCAGAACAAAGCCAACAAAAAATGTGCTTTTACGGATAGCGTTAGCGTCCCTCGACCAAACCAAACAAATTTTGGATTGGGAAAGTTGCAAGATAATCAACATTAGCTCGATCGACAATCTGGCTAAGAAATCCGGCGAAACGGTCAAACAGTTGCGCTCCTATGAGCCCGACTTTCTGTATGTCCACCTAGGGATTAACGACGTGCAGAACAAGACAGACCCCGCCACCACCAAGAACCAACTTTTCTTTTCCCCCAGAATTCCCGCTTAAACCCCCCCCCCCCCAAATTCCTCCCCTTCCAAACTGCCCCCACTTGGGCCAGTCCCCCCAGAAGTGGATCCCCAGATGGTTTTCGCCAAATGGGTAAAGCAAAACCCCCCAGGGTCAGGGTCCTCAATTGGGAAAAAACAACAAAACAACGACCATCTAGCAAGTGACGGAATCCACCCAACTGATACAGGGAAATCAATTCTCCTAAAAAACTTCCAACGTTCGATCCACGCAATCGTTAAACCTTCAGCCTAATTCATGACACGAGTTTTGAACCCCTAGTTTACTAAAATCCTCCCGGAAATTTAAAGCCTTGGTCCACCCCTAACCCAAAAGGAAACCAAGAGGCCTGTCCTCTCAATAGTTTGATGTTATTCTCCTCCAAGGCCGGAAGGGAACCGGGGTTTGCGGGGTTTGACTGTACTGCACATCGAAACAATGCCGTGGGGGGTTTTGCCTTCCCGACAAAAAAAGGGTACGGGGGCGGGGGCAACTACCCCGGACCCGCGACTTACCCGATGATCTAGTCTCCATTACGCTCTCAGCAGAATTTTTTGGCCTCGACAGAGACGCGGTCATCTTGTGTATATATGCCAGGCCCAAGTACAGTGATAACGATGGTGAAGGTCCCCAAAGGTGGAATGTTTTTGTTCCACTCATCAACACATTAAAATCTATCATTTTAATAGAGTGCTGATTGGCACAAACACATTTTACACAAGTCAGTTGTTATATGTCGTGTCAGAGAATTAATGAACGGGAGTCGAAGAAACCACTGTTCTACATTTTTGTATTCTTCTACACTCACCATAACAAAGCAGGGTATGTATGGGTCCAAGTATCTCGACCTTGAACTGGTCTTGATCCGTGGCAAAGAATGGCACCCGTGAAGGGTGTGGGTCTTCCCTCACACTGCACACACCATACGGTTAAGTTGTAGTTGCCTAACCCCTTGGTGACTTACAACACACATTACCACCGTCGGTGTATAATTTTACACACATACTCGTATCAACCTACTCATATATGTATGAAATTAGGTTATAGAAACTTCTTTGCCGAACCCTGTTGTTTTAAAATCTCCCATCTATTTTATTTCAGATTTCTAAAATCAACCTAATAGAATGGCTAATTATTCATTGTGGTCATTAGAATTCTACTCATACTCGTATCAAAAGTACTAATACCTGTATGAACTATGGAAAGTTCTCATGCTCTTACTTCAATGACTAAATAATTAGAGACTTACTATCAAAGACTTATATCTTAATCTCCAACTTTTTCCATCAAAATCACTTAATTAAACTGATTGAAATGTATAACTTCTGCATCAAGTGACAAAGTACTCATACTCGTATGAAGTACTCATACCTGTATGGGCGGTAAAACGCCTCTAAAAACGCCTCTACGAAGTTTTAATTAACACGTTTTTCTGGGCCAATTCATGACAACAATAAAACAATTGATTCGAGACCAACTTACTTAAAAACTAAAAGTCACAATTTTTCCGTCGAAATTTTGCCATGGTACCCCTTGCCAAAAAAACACACCCAAAAATAAAATGTCTCCCCGTTCTTTAGTACTAGGCTTGTCCAGTAAATAATTTCGTTTGGCTTTTCTGGGACAATGGTTTAAGATAGAGCAAAATGGACTTCCCACTGTTTTTTAAACCACTCGATTTTTGATAGGATAAATGTCTGATATCGGAATGTGGTGTTCTCAGTCCCACGAGGTCCTCTTTCTATACCCCACTCTCGTTGCTGCTGCACGGGGTTACCAACCATTTCCTAAAACGCTGCCCTAATGAAAACTGGTTCAGTCTTTTTTAGCTCCTATGGTGCTTATCGATAGCAAATTGTCTAAGGATGAGCTATGTTTACGATTTTAGGGCTCTAGGTGTTGACTTATAACTCTAGGACAGTTAATGTAACATGAAAAGGCGAAAAGTGCAAAAAAATTTGGGCCTGTTATACGGATTTTTTTTGAAAACAATCAACAACTCACTTTTTTAAGTCAACCAATCACATAATTGGGTTTCACTGCGTCTTAGAAGACTGGACTTAGAAACTAACTTTTTACCTGCAGAGTTTTTTAACTATAATCCATCCTGATGAGACCCGAAGTGAAAGTTTCTAATTTTTGGACCAAACATTTTTGGAAGCCCATCTCTCAGGAAAAAATAAAGAATAGGATCTTTTATTACATCTCAAACGAAAGATAATTGTCTAATGAACAAGCTTGATGCAAACAAACATCACTCCGATACCATTTTCATTTCAGAAGTACGCAGGTTTAGTACTAAAACTTGAAAATCGTGATTTTCCATATGCAGCAGCAACGAGAGTGGGGGTATAGAAAGAGACCTCGTGGGAACTGAGAACAACCACATTCCGATATCAGACATTGTATTCCTATTCAAAATCGAGTGTAAACAGTGGTGAAGTCCATTTTGCCTATGGCTAACCTTGCCCAAAAAACACCCAAAAATAAAATGTTCTCCTTCTAATATCTTGGCATGGTTGCACCCGGTAAATAGTGAACTTTTAAAATTCTGGCTACCAGCTTTGAATGCCTAAAAACATAGACGGTATTTGGGTCGGAAGTGCAAATACGAGTATGAGTACTTTTCATACGAGTATGAGTACAATTTAAAATTACCATACCAATCAGATATTCTAGTAAGCCAGATTAATCTATTTCACAGGAATAATGGGAGATTTGATAAATAAAACCTTAGTAGAAAGTTTCCATTACCAAAACCGTGTCAAAAGTAAATAAAATCATACAACATTTGATACGGGTATGAGTAATTTTCATACGAGTATGAGTACAGTTTCAAGTAACTACACTTCCATCAGTTTAAATTAAGTGATTTTGATGGAAAAGTGGGAGATTTAAGACATAAGTCTTCGATAGTAAATCTCTAATTATTTAGTCATGTATTCAGGGCATGAGAACTTCCCATAGTTCATACAGGTATGAGTACTTTTGATACGAGTATGAGTAGAATTTCAAGTGACCACATTCAATGACACTGCTTTTGGTTTATTTTAGAAATCTGAATAAATAGATGGGAGATTTAACATAACAGGGTTCGGCAATAAGTTTCTAATAACATGTACATGAAAAATCCTGTTTTTCATACAGATTACAGTTATGAGCAGGACTTGCAATTCTTGTCACCCGGCCCAAATACATGGCTGCACAATTTCCGGACGGAGATAGTCTCGAGACCATCGTTAGGCCTGATCTTATTGCGTTACCACGAGTGGTGAGGGAATTAACCTGGTGGGAGTAGAAGAGACGACAGGCCATATTGTATAGCGGATGATCAAGGGCCAAGGCCCATGAGATCGAGCACCGACCTGGAAAGAGACAGTGGAGATAACGACTGGATGCTTACATTGTTTTGGAATGGTTTGAGGAGAACAGTGATGGGGTTCGTGACCAGATAGCGAGCAGCTTTCAAGATCACCAGCTTATAGGCTGATTCGATGTTCAGTCACGGGAGTCCCCGTGGCCCGTCCGGGGCTTGCAGGCTAATAGTGTTAGTTAAGCAGATCGGCAGAACGTAGCTATGACGAAATTCGGCACTAGAATTCTTGGGGTTGAGTTCAGTTCCTTGAGGTTGGTCTGACCAAAGTTGTAAAGTGGAATTTTTGAACCACTCAGGTTGCCCTATGGGTTGGTTGGTTGGTTGATGAGAGCAGTTGGTGCTTTTTGGAGCCTTTGAGTCCTATGGGTATCCATAGTAGGAATAGGATAAAAACATGAATTGTTCAATCTGTGGTACCAACTAATGTTCCTGGAAATTGAATAACAACAAACGTTTGCAAACATGCTATCAATGTGTATTGTGTAGTTGTAGCTTTGTTAAGGCAAAACGAAGTAAAAGCTTGACTCATATTCGTATAAAAGTACTCATACCTGTATGAGAACAGATTTTTTACATACATGTAGTTAAGTTATGCCATTGGAAACGTATCACCAACTCCTTATAACCTTAAATCTCCCATGTATTCATTCAAATTCCTGAATTCAACCTAACAAAAGTGCAAATTATTGTGGTCACTGAAAAATCTACTCATACTCGTATCAAAAGTACTCATACCTGTATGAACTATGGGAGGTTCGTATGATTTGATTGTTAAGTTATGCCATTGGAAACTTATCACCGACTCCTTATACCTTAAATCTCCCAGTTATTCATTAACTTTCCTGTATTCAACCTAATAGAATTGCTAATTATTGCGGTCATTAGAAATTCTACTCATACTCGTATCAAAAGTACTCATACCTGTATGAACTATGAGAAGTTCTCATTCCCTAAATACATGGCTAAATAATTAGAGATTTACTATCGAAGACTTGTGTCTTAAATCTCCCACTTTTCCATCAAAATCACTTAATTTAAACTGATTGAAATGTATAACGTCTGCACCAAGTGACAAAGTACTCATACTCGTATGATAAGTACTCATACCTGTATGGGCGGTAAAACGCCTTAAAAACGCCTCTACGAGTTTTAATTAACACAGTTTTCTGGGCCATTCATGACAACAAAAAAACAAATTGATTCGAGACCAACTTAACTTAAAAACTAAAAGTCAAATTTTTCCTTCGAAAATTTTGCCAGTGGTACCCCTTGCCAAAAAAACACCCAAAAATAAAAATGTCTCCCGTTCTTTAATATCTTGGCATGGTTGCACCCGGTAAATAGTGAACTTTTAAAATTCCGGCTACCAGCTTTGAATGCCTAAAACATAGAACGGTATTTGGGTCGGAAGTGAAATACGAGTATGAGTACTTTTCATACGAGTATGAGTACAATTCAAATTACCATACCAATGGATATTCTAGTAAGCCAATTAATCTTTTCACGAATAATGGGAGATTTAAGACATAAGTCTTCGATAGTAAATCTCTAATTATTTAGTCATGTATTCAGGGAATGAGAACTTCCCATAGTTCATACAGGTATGAGTACTTTTGATACGAGTATGAGTAGAATTTCTAATGACCGCAATAATTAGCAATTCTATTAGGTTGAATTCAGGAAAGTTAATGAATAACTGGGAGATTGAAGGTATAAGGAGTCGGTGATAAGTTTCCAATGGCATAACTTAACAATCAAATCATACGAACCTCCCATAGTTCATACAGGTATGAGTACTTTTGATACGAGTATGAGTAGATTTTCTAGTGACCACAATAATTTGCACTTTTGTTAGGTTGAATTCAGGAATTTGAATGAATACATGGGAGATTTAAGGTATAAGGAGTTGGTGATACGTTTCCAATGGCATAACTTAACTACATGTATGTAAAAAATCCTGTTTCTCATACAGGTATGAGTACTTTTATACGAATATGAGTCAAGCTTTTACTTCGTTTTGCCTTAACAAAGCTACAACTACACAATACACATTGATAGCATGTTTGCAAACGTTTGTTGTTATTCAATTTCCAGGAACATTAGTTGGTACCACAGATTGAACAATTCATGTTTTTATCCTATTCCTACTATGGATACCCATAGGACTCAAAGGCTCCAAAAAGCACCAACTGCTCTCATCAACCAACCAACCAACCCATAGGGCAACCTGAGTGGTTCAAAAAATTCCACTTTACAACTTTGGTCAGACCAACCTCAAGGAACTGAACTCAACCCCAAGAATTCTAGTGCCGAATTTCGTCATAGCTACGTTCCGCCGATCTGCTTAACTAACACTATTAGCCTGCAAGCCCCTGACGGGCCACGGGGACTCCCGTGACTGAACATCGAATCAGCCTATAAGCTGGTGATCTTGAAAGCTGCTCGCTATCTGGTCACGAACCCCATCACTGTTCTCCTCAAACCATTCCAAAACAATGTAAGCATCCAGTCGTTATCTCCACTGTCTCTTTCCAGGTCGGTGCTCGATCTCATGGGCCTTGATCATCCGCTATACAATATGGCCTGTCGTCTCTTCTACTCCCACCAGGTTAATTCCCTCACCACTCGTGGTAACGCAATAAGATCAGGCCTAACGATGGTCTCGAGACTATCTCCGTCCGGAAATTGTGCATGCCATGTATTTGGGCCGGGTGACAAGAATTGCAAGTCCTGCTCATAACTGTAATCTGTATGAAAAACAGGATTTTTCATGTACATGTTATTAGAAACTTATTGCCGAACCCTGTTATGTTAAATCTCCCATATATTTATTCAGATTTCTAAAATAAACCAAAAGG